>LOEQ01005530.1:28042-55328 GCA_001685075.1 Bramus lutescens | reverse complement strand
AGAGAGAGAGAGAGGCATGAGTCAGAGTGTTTGCAAAATTGATCCATACGTACTTTCTATATATCTAGTCCTATCCACCACACAACTGCAAAACAAAGTACCTTGAAATATAGTAGGTTATAGGTTGAATTATACTCTTGCTTATGAATTTGGGTGTTGGCCAACAGATTTAGAATGATCTTGACTTCACAGTCCCAGTTGGTTCCATGTAATTCTCATTTTCTGGGGGGAGAATGACTTTTGTGGCATGTTCTTTCCCTGCTAATTGCAGAAACTTGTTGGAAAACTCAAACCCCAATTCTCTTATCACATTGTGTTTGCTAACTTCTATTCACAATGGTAAGTTCCATGAGCCAAGACTAATAGCAATTATAACATCGCCTACCTACAATAAAGGAAATTGGAAAGTAAATATAATCTCTTTACAATATTCCAAATTATAAACAAAACAAAACTGCCAACTACTTGGTGAACAATTGCGTATATATAGTATCTAGATTTAAGCACATTTGAATTTCCTTTTGTGAAAATTAGTTTGTGTCTTGTATGGGGTTAGCAAACTTGCGCTTGAAATAGAGAACAAAGCAGTAGATGATGGCTATGCTACTTTTGGGGGTACCTCTTGGAATATATAACTGTAAGTTTAGTATTTGCCTGTAAAGAGTCTCTAGAATACCAATTTTGTCCTGAAGAAATCTCAGATTGGAAAGTGAGAGAAACAGTCCACTCAACCATTTCTGGACGGTCTGATGACACCCTACTTAGAAAGTCCATGTGCTTTCAATCAGCAGCAAAAAGGGACAACATCCTTACTATGTATCAGGAGAAATTCCCTGAACAAGACACAGTCAAAGGGCGACAAGCATAACTTACTCTTTATTTTTTTTAAATAAGGTCACAGGTGTTTGTATTTTATTGTATCTCAGTTCATCCCACACTACTTGGCAGAAAAAAAAGTATGTCTCAGTATATGTTTCTTTTAAGGACTGTGGTGATGGAATACTTTTCGACTACCTATGAACTCTCATCATGACCCTCAATCTCCCTTCTTCTCAGATGAAAAAACTAAAGCCCAGGTGGCTGAGGTGACTTTTCAAAGATCACACAAATATTTAATGATGAAGCTTTACACAGGAGTTGGGGCCGATAGCTCCCAGCCTCATGACTTTGTACTAAAAATTCATGAAAATTACCTGAATCAATTTTTCGAAGGAATAAAACATAAATTATACGGCTGGGACTGTGTGGCCATGACTGTAGCACAGTATAAACTCTAGAAATATTTGGTAACTTGAAATGAGAAAGGCATTAGAAAGGTTAATAAGCACCCTATAGGCTGCTCCAGCCTCCATTACGCTTCATCAGAAAGTAATCCTGTACACTAGAAGCTCGTTTATTAAGGTCATAGGGGTCTTCTACAAGATCCCAAGGGTGAGAACCCCAAATCTGTGCCTTTACTCCAAGCATTATATTTCTTAAGTTGCCAGGGGTCTCTGGATGAAGTTTTGTAAGCTCCCTCTCTGGATAAAGAGGTGTGACATTGTTTAAAGGCATCCCATTGTAGTCTGAAAACCCAAGCAGCTCAGTAGGAAAAGACAGTAATTCAAGTTGTCAGGGCCCCGTGAAGCCTGCTCTAGGGTATTGTAGTCATAATGGAAAGAACTGTAATGCTTGAATGTACTTATTCTTGGGCCCATTCTGAAACACAGAGTGTATATCCTCAGTAGGCTTAATGCAGACAATTACAGTTAAACCCCAGCCTCCAGATAAGCTAAATGTTCAGGCCCTGGTAAATAATTTTATGTTTACAGTCTCCCAGGCTGGATGCTGTCAGCTCTAGGCAGGGGGGCAGGCAAAACACTGAGAGTTTTTTCCCATTAGCATCAACACCAGGAAATCCTTATCTTTTCTCTACTGGCAACTCCAGGAAGCAAGGAAATATTTCTTCAAATTCTCAAGGATAGAATAAGACTAAGCCATTAGTCCAGCTAGAAAGTTATCTCTATTGCAAATGATCTTCCAAAGCCAGGGCAGCTGTAATCAATAGAAGGACCTAATCGATCTCATTTGCCACCAGCTCCACGGGATGCAAGGGCTTGACTCATGCATAGCAAGAAGCTTCATCTTCTGTCCTCCTCCACACAGACATATTCTACCTGTGCCCTTCTCTGCATTTTGTGTGTGAAATGATGTTTTTCTATGTGGTTGAGGCTGACTTTGAACTTGAGGTCCTCTCATGTTCTGAGTGCTGAGACTAAGGAAACAGGTACCAAAGCTTCCTTCCCACATTCTTGATCCAGCTACCTCTATTTTAAGGAGAAAAGAAAAGAAGAATGTAGAATATTATCGACATTGGCATAATCCCTTCTTCTTATTGGAGTATAAACCTAAAGACTTTCAGACATGTATATGCTTCAAAAAGCCACTATTTTTCTGTTCTCTTTTATTGTACTTCTGAGAAGAAAACTAAGTTAGAGGAAGAATAATGGTTTTGACACAGTTGTTTTAAAAATTAGTTCAGGGCAATATTATTTCTTAAGTTTTCTCTGTGCCCAAGCATATCTATTTGCTGGCCTAAATGATATTCTGTTTGTCCCACTAGCACCAGTAAACTTATGGATTTGTGTACAATGTGGAGATGCCTTCAGAGAAATATTACGAAGTGATTCTTGTTTTGTATGTATTTTATAGCAAATTATATGTCACCAATCCATTTAATCATTCTGTGCCTCTAAGAAACATATCAGACACTATCAAATATATCCAGAAGACAGTTCACCAGATTTCAGGGAAACTGAAGGTCATGGTTCACAGGTTATGTAGAGGCTCAGCTCCATGATGGGTCTGTTGGGTCAGTGTAGGATTGAGGAGTATGGGACACTCATGATGTGACATGATGTGATATGTCATGATGTGACATTCAACACGGATCTCTGGAGAGGGTCACTCTACTCTGCTCCAAATTTCCATCTGTATTGTGGATGTCATGAGAACAGCTCATCAGGTTCCACGGTGACTGTTAATGATTTGTCCTTTGCTGCACTGTTAACCTGTAGAGGCACCTGGTTTTCCAGAACATCTTTCCACTCTACCTATTGGCATAACCTTATAAAGAGTAAGCATTCATATTAGTTTCCATTTTGGATTTCAATTAGTAGATGCTTTCTTATGCTAACCTAAACAGAGCATTTGATGCAAATTTCAGGAGATTTCATGCAACCTAGGAGTAAAACTGTAACTGGGCTTGTAAGGTTCAAGAATTCAAGGCTCCCCAGGAAAGCAAGGAGTGTTCAAGAAACTCCAGGCTGTTCCCAAAATTTGGGGAATTTACTCTAACTTCTACTGCATGTGACTTTTTCTTGCACTGTGTGAAGAACTTGAGTAGTTTTAACTTTTGTATGTATGATCATGACCTTCACAGCAAGATCAGGGCTACTTTTCATGATTCTATTTCCTTTCCGTATTAATAGAGTCACAAGTCACTCTAGTAAAAGTGGAAACCATTGTCTAGGCTTTACTTTTTAGCAGGAAAATTTCAAAAAGCTTGGTGCTTTAGAGAAGCTCAGTTCTTAAAATGTCTGTGGAATAAGCATGAGACGTTTATTCTGATCCCTACCCACATACCTACTGTCAGATGCATCAGAATATTCTTGTGATCTCAGAGCTAGGGAAAAGGGGACAAGAGAATCCGCAAGACTTATTGCTTAAGGTGTCTAGCCTAAAAAGTTCAGTGTCTCAAACTGTAAAATAGAGAAGCAATTTAGTAACACACACAAAAAAATCAAAATCTCTTTTCTGTGTGTACATGTATAAACTCATACATATATGTACCCATGCACACACAAGCACACAAACACACATGTATGCAGGCAGTTATGTGTGGAATGGTTGACCACTGACTCAGTTGTTTTGTGTTTCCATTTCTTTCTCATTTTATGTGAATGTTGGAGCGATATTTGGCAGTGTGTAGGCATTCTGGCTTGCTATTGTTTGCATGATCTCTGAGAATCCTCGATTCCTTCTTCAGAGCTTGCTGTCGATAGGACCTGGCATAGACAGCTCTAGTCATTTTATTTCATGCAATAGGACAATGCCAGGGATTTGTATATGCTCTGGACTGCCTTTCTTTGCCTGAGCATGATGAGACCTGTGCTTCTTGCTTGACTGTCAGGAAGAAAAGCCCTAGCCTGTATTAGAGAAAATGCTTATGTAGTGAAATTTTGGCCTTCCTGTATAGGGAAAGAAAAAAGTTTTACCAAGTCATTGAAGTGAATGTAGTGATGTTTATGCCAAGATTTGACACTTATGGCTTTGTCTTGTAAGTAAAGTTCAGTTTAATCATTATGTGATTGCTAGTTAGAGTCCGTAATTACAGGGTAGGCAAAGTGGCAGGAGCTTGAAGCAACTAATCACATTATATCCAGTCAAGGGGAGATAGTATTGAATTAATGTACATACACTAGCACTTAGTTTATTTTCTCTTTTTATTAGGGGCTGGGTCCTGATTATGGAATGCTACCACCCACAGTAGATGGGTCTCCTCACTTCAAGTAAGCAAATCAAAATAACCCCCCTCAGACATGTCCACAGACCTACCTGGTCAGGATGGGTCTTTGCTGAGCTGTCCTTTCTAGGTGATTGTAGATTGTTTCAATTCATAATTAACATTAGCCATAGTATTTGAGAGTTAATATGTCTTTATAATGAGAAATTTGTCTGCACACTTAGAGATTAATAAAGAAAAGAGCTCTTCAGTCATAGCACATGTCCAGCTCTGGCATATGCCCAAAGAGGAGCAAACTTTGAAGAGAAGATTTTGCTGCCTTTCATACACCTTAGGCTATGTATTCCACATATGCTGTCATCCTTAAATCTCTTGCAGGTCCTAGCCCCAGGTTACACTTTAAACAATTTAAACAGAGACAGGAGACTGCAAGTCTGGGCACTTAGGCAGATGGGAGATTTACAGCAATGATATTTCATATTGCCAGGATTATTTAAAGTACACTGTTATTGTTCTATTTCAAATAGTTGCATCTCCAGTTTTTCTCAAGAGGAGAGCTAGAGGCTTTATGAAAGGCCAGGACTTAACATTGGGTGTAAGCCTGTGCTTCCCTCTTGAGCAGCCTATTATAAGTATGTTCTTTGGGAATGGAACATAATGACTGGTCGATTCTGGTAAGCAAACATTTATATCCTCCCATTGTGAGTTTTGTTTATTTCTAATAGGCTTAGCTTGCATACTACTTACCTTTCAGGTATTTTAACTAAATTCTACTTTCTGTGGACTTAATATGTCCTAAGCGTATTTATTAGTAAATCCTTTGTAACCTTATTCTATTATTTCCGGTTCTTTCTTCATCAACAACACTAGCCAAAATACATATATATATACTATAATTTCCTGATTTGATCAAAGCTTGATTCTGATTGTAAACATATGAAAGTAACTCAGACTCAACAAATGTTATGGTCTATAGAGTTTCTTAGTGATTGAGAGTGCCTACTCTTATTGTAGAGTACTTTAGTTCTCGAACTACCTGAGTTCTGTTTCTGGAACTCATATTGTGTGGACCATATTTGCCTATAACTCCAGTCTCACAGGACCTAATACCTTCCTTTGGCTTCCATGAGAGCTTACACACATGTGCACATATCCACATATAATTAAAAGTAAAGTACATCTTGAAAAGAAACAAAAAACAAAATGTTTTGTGTAATAACTATGATTTTATTTGTGTATGTTAGATCACTGCAATCTGAGGACTGCTTCCCATTTCAGCCTAACATTGTCCATTATAAAACAAGCTGCTAATGAAAATAAGTTATTGATTAATATTTTTATTACTATATACATTTGGAGACCCAGGAATTCACTGCAGAATGGATGTCGATTTCACCAATTGTCTAGATTAGTGACTAAATATCTATTGATAGTTCTTCCCCTAGACTCCATTCTGTTACTTTGATGAGCTATCACTGAAACAATTTTACTGAAACCAAGACAAGAGAATGGTTTTAGACAGACATTTATTTTTCCAAACAAGTTCTCGTGCTGTTCTGGAACTTACTATGTAGTCCAGGCTGGCCTTGAAATCAGAGATTCACCTTCCTCTGCTACCCAAGTGCTGACATTGAAAGCATGTATCATTACGCCCAGGCATACATACATTTCTTAATTGCATGAGAGACTAAATATTTTTGAAATTAGATTCTTCCTTCAAGCAACATTCTAAACCACATCTAAACCACAGTTTCCCCCTCCTTCAAATCCTTCTAGTCCTGATCCCCAGATCTATTCCTACTCAGTGGTTAAAAAATGAGATCATAAAACTTGCAGGCAAACGTATTAATGTTTAACCTCTCATGCACCTTTTTCTCCCTTTTCTGTTTTCTGATTCTCTTAGTTTTTAATTTGCTTTACTGTTTCTTTAGTTATCAGACAAATGCTTTGTAACACATGAAATTATACACATAACCGCTCATTTCAGTGATTGTGTGACACGATATAAGTGTTCTCTTGGACTCATTCCATTGTTCTATGTAATTAGGGTAATAGCAGCCACTTCCTAGTATTATTGAGGGGAAGTCAATTCAGTTTTATGGAATAACACAATAAAAGCTATCTGATAAAAAAGATAATGATGATGGATAATGACGGTGATGTCCTGCATTGGGGCATGATGGTGCTGGTGGTGGTAGTGATGATGACAGTGGTGATGTTGACGACAACTCTAGTGTTAGTAGTGGAGAGGGAGCGGAGAGTCAAAGTAAAGAAGAATTAGTGATGTAGTAAGTACTGGCAACGAAACTAACTAGGCTTAAGCCTTAATATCACAGCTGCCAGTAAAGCAAATTTGAGCAAAATATTAACATTCATAAAATTCATCACATTCTCTCTGAAATGGTGAATGAGGGTAATCTAAGTCACAGATATTTGTTTTGAAAATTAGAAAGATGAAGTCCAGTTGATGGACTTACTTTCTGACTAGTGTGGTTTGTGATACATTCTTGCATGTAGGAAACTGGATCACCACAAACTCCTGCCTTGGTTTTCCTGAAATGATGAACACTAACTTAGCAATATATAAACTGAACATTTCTTCTGATACAAGAACCTAAACATCAAAGCTTCTATAAAAAGCCATGAATTCTTGATGGAAGGCAACATAAGTTCTTAATCAAGCACAAAGAAATCAGCAAGTTCTGTTGAATTACTTAGTGGAATACTTTTTTTCTTTATATGTGTATGTAGATAGGAGGTCCAATAATTCATTCAACATACATTTTCTCTAAAGCAGCCGTGGACATTTCTTCCTCATGGTCAAACAAGAAAGGCAATGTGAAAAATTGTACAAGTATCCTTGTTTCTACTTCTCTATTGTCTCTGTCTTTGTCTCTCTCATACACACACACTCACACACACAACACTGACACATCTTTGTTATTTTATACATATAATCACTTTGCAATATACAATATGTAAATGTAAGATTAATATAATCTTAAATGCATAAAATTTGTCATAATACTTTTAGTACTTTACTTATAAATGGGAACTTTACAAGAAAAGTGGTGTGTGTATCAGTTACTTTTCCCTTTCCCATTGCTATGTCCAAACTCTTGATAAGGACAAAGCAAGGAGGAAGGGTGTATTTTTGACTCATGGTTTCAGGACACGATTCACCACAGCAGGAAGACACAGCAGCAGGAGAGCCTTTTAACTGTGGCCATTGCAGAACTTGCACATGTCTCACATCAGTAGCAGAAGAAGAAACAGAGAAGTAATGATAAAGCCTGCCTCCTACTGACGGAGTTCTCCTACCCAGGCATGATAAGCCAAAAGTCCCACAGTCTTCCAAAGATTGCCACCAGCAATAGACCTGTAATCCATTTGTGAACCTGTTGGTAGACATTTTCATTTAAATCAAAATATTATTCCCCATTGTCTCATAGGACTAGTGGTCATCCCATAAAACAAAAAGTATTCATTTTATCATCAAGAATCTCTTTGGTTTCCCAGTTCTGGCACTTCAAAATTCCAAAATCCAATCTTTTCTAAAACTTAAATAGATCAATTAGCTTTAAGCTGCTGTAAAATCAAAACCAAGTTACATTTTTCCATCTACAATGGGTCAGAGTAAATATTCCCATTGCCAAGGGGAACGTGCAAAGGAGAAGGAGGCTGAAAGAGAAACGAAACACAGCAGAGCAAACATTAAATCCTAAAGACCCATGATCCACATCTGGAGTGTTTTGTGGCATTATTTTATTTTTTTCCAACACATTTGTTAGGCCTACCCCTCCCTTCCAGCTCTGTTACCTGTGACACAAAAGATTTTGTTCATTGACTTCTGTAGATATCCATAGCTTTCTTTAATAAATGTCACATTCCTGACATCTCTAATATACTGTATTTTCTATAGCAATTTATACTTCACCTTTATAACTCTGCACCACATTTATAGGAAATCCACTGAAGAATTTTGTTCATACATATTACTTGGTCCCAGTTTCTTTAGGAACGTTGGTAGAACCCTCCATGAAAATTAATTGCATTTTGCATTCCTATTGTTCCACCGATTGAGAATAAGACCATTACCACAGTTTAAAGCCAAAGTTCAAGCAACCTTGAATTAAATACTGGCCAGGTGGATGAGCTCTGGTCAGTTCCATACCAAGCTATGACTCGGAATCCAGTATGGCAAGGACTTAAGATGGGTAACCCATAATTCATTGCCTGTCCCATCAGGTCCAGTCAGGGGCAAGCATATGTCCTCATTTTTCCTGCTTACATACCTCCTGCCCACATGTGATCAAGCACATCTGGTGGTGATCGATCAAACAAGTGTGTTTATGGAAATGAAAAGTATGTGACTTATTATCTCCCATAAACAATAGCCTCCAGCATTTCAGGAACAATCTGTCCTTGAGGAAGAGTCTTGCAGATCAGAGGCAGTTTTGTTCCAGGGATCTCTTAGGTGTAGTAATTAAAACTTAAAATGTAACTTTGGCTCTCACACTATCAAATCAGTATCAAATGGCTAATGTCAAGCTCTTGTACCACTTCATGATGCTGTTTGGTCTGTCTGAACTCCAGCAGCCTCTGCATGTTTTTGAGGCTGAATTTGTGAAACTACTTTCTTGGGCCAGAGTTTTTAAAACTTTTTATTTTCAACATTTCTCCTGAGAAATTTTTATGTATACAAGTATATTCAATAGCCATACAAATCAAACATTTGATGATGATAAATTATAAAGAATTTTATTTTAAATTTAAAAAATTCTTTGGTATGCATATAGTTTTTCCATGTATTAAAGATAAAAAACAAATTTGTTTAGCAATAATAAGTATGCATTAGCTTATTTTTATATAAAGGAATATATTTTGACTGCATATTTAATATTTCAGGACATAGAGCACCTTAAATATCTTTTTGCAGTTGTTGTTAGTTTGATCTTGCTTTCATCAATATTCAGTATACAATATATAGTACAAGACAGCTGAAATAGATTACTGAACATTTCAGAAATTGTTCAAAATTCTGTCTTTATCACAATGCAAAATTAATTTAACAATGATTTATGAAACTTGAGTTAACTGAACTCAAGAAGTAATTTCAAAACCAAATATTCTAACATAGTGCAATCCAAAGATATACTAATTTTATACTTGCATGGAGAATGCTCTCAAATTTCTGCAATAAAACCATTGTTTCTATAAAAGCAGACAAGTATATTCTCAGTTCAGCACTGCAGCTCATAGCATTTGAGATTCTGCAGTCTGAACTGAGATATTTCAGACTCCATGTGTTGTCACTGCTTGGTGTGATGGCATGCACATTGCAAAGAGTTTCTCAACCAAAGCTTCCTTGAAGTTGCACCAAAGAACACTAGTGAGCACTTACCATTCTTTGCATGTTTGATTTGGATTTTTGGTCATTGCAAATTAAGAATCTTTCACTGTTGCCAAATTATAATGTCTTTCGCATTCAGTTACTGGGGTCAAGATCATCAAGTTAAGAATATGTGCTTTTGGAGACAGTGCTTCAGAAGGATACTCTCGAAGCTTTATTTGTTAAAGTACTTGCTTTTTAAGTGACAGGTTTTTCCGGTGGGTTTGCACTTTTACCTACAGAGCAGCTCCTTGGATAAGATCTTGCCTTAAATGCACACTTCCCGGTACAAAATTCAGTGTTTCTAGTTAATAACTTGAATCTCTTTAACAATTATAGCTTTTTTTTGTCAGCACACACCTTGTCTGCTATGTAACTTCATCCTTTCCCTTACCCAACTGCACAAATTTCAGGCGTGTCTGCCTCATCTGCTTATCATTTATCTGGGTAAGATCAGGGAGTAGTAGCCATTACCAGAACTTTGCATTATGTTGTGTAGAATTTTCTTCATCTAACATCTTAGTTCATTTTTTAGGACCCATGCAAAAACTTGCCTTAGGCAAATTTCCGTGATAAGGGCAGAATGCAGCTATCTTCCCTGTAACAGTGTTTGATGAACTGCTAGCCCAGAACCCCATAGGATCATTGTTGTACTGTGAAGCCTCAATAGTGAAGTCTTTACTGTGAGCTTTCTATGGGCGTTCTGCTTCTAATTGCCTCCAAAATAGTTCATGACACTATTCACAGTTTTCTAGGACTTCTCTAGCCTGTAGCCTAAAATTCTTCAGTATCCCTCCTATGAACGAATTCCAAAGGCAAAAAAACAACACAAAACAAAATAAAACAAAACCAGGTCTCAGCATCAATATTAGGCATGTATTATTTTTGAGACTGTTGAGATAAAATATCTGACCAATAGCAGTTTAGGAGGAAAAGACACATTTTAGCTAATGGTGTAAGGCTACAGGCTATGTATTGGCTCATAGTTTGACTTGTGAAGGCATCATAATTGTAATAGTTCTTGGTTATGATTGTAGGAATCTAAGATGATTTTTTCACATTCTAAAAGAAGAGAAAGCAGAGAAAAACCAGGAGGTGGGACTAGTTCGTAGCCCCCAAAGGCTACTTTCCAGGGACTCATCCTTCCAACCCACAACCTAAAAGTTCTGTCACCTCCACAAAGAGCACCATCAGCTGGATCTCAAGTATTCAAACCCACGAACCTGTGGGGGACATTTTCTATCCCAACCGCAGCAAGTGGTTATGAGACTGTAAATTCCACTGGGTAAGGCAAGCATGAAATTGTAATTTGTTTTTCTTTTCACATTGCCTCATCATTGCTGCGGAGGTCACTGGGAAGAGGGCTAACATGCCTTGCTCTGTGGGTCAGGTGTTTCATTCAAATGCTCTAGCACCCAGTTCCATTTAATAAATTGCTGCTGAGGTTATACTGAATGGCATCATAGGAGCTTCAGATCCATTAAGAGACAATTTGTTAACTCCACAGGAGGGTAGATTGGATAGCCATGACATTACCTCTATGCATGGACCTGAATGCTTCCCCTCACATCCATTTCATACAATTACTATAGAAGGCTTTTGTGTCCATTAGATAAATGGACGAACTAGCCTTTTAGATGATTAGGGATATGTCAGAGAGGATGTCACTGCCTGAAGGGATCTAGGTGGTTTTCAGTTCTACCTCTGTTTTCTTTCAGGTGTCACAGGATGTCCTACTGTGATCTCTGTATAGCTCGCAAGCAAAGCTAAGCAAATACAAAGCAAATACTTCTTAGGATTACTCTACACTATCATTTTTAATCCTTAGAATAAGGCTCAAGGATAAGGAAGAAATCACCCAATATTCTGTTTTGAGCAACAATGGAAGAGCTAGAAATATTTCCTGTAGGAAAGCACCCCTGAGATGCCAGAATAGTAGCTGCACATAAAGTACACCGAAACTTACAAACCACAAATGTTTTGCTGTCTCCTTTCTTTTCCTACAGAAAAACTTCTAATTTAATCTAGTGTCCTGTTCTTGCAATCAAGAATGCTGAATCTTAAGTCTGCTGCTCTGTGTGAAATGATGCAGACAGGAAGTTAGAAAACATCATATTGAATGAGGTAACCCAGACCCAGAAAGACAAACATCATAAGTACTCACTCATAAGTGGTTTTCAAACATAAAGCAAAGAAAACCAGCCTACCAATCCCAATCCCAGAGAATCTAGGTAACAATGAGGACCCTAAGAGAGATGTACATGGATCTAATCTACATGGGAAGTAGAAAAACACAAGATCTCCTGAGTAAATTGGGAGCATGGGGACCATGGAAGAGGGTTGAAGGGGAGGGGAGAGAAAGGGAAGGATGCAGAGAAAATGTAGAGCTCAATAAAATCAATTTAAAAAAAAAAGAAAGTTAGAAAGTCTCAAGATAACTACTAGGCTATGTCCTGTTGGGGAGGCAGTTGTCTCATTGACTTATTAATAATATTGTAACTCCCCCTGACAGCCAACTAACTACCTGACCTGGCCCTCTATTCACTTGTATCTCTCCTCACTTCTTCTCCCTACTTGTCTCTGGACTCCTCAGTGCTATTGCTGCTTCTAATTTTTCTTCACAGTATTTCTATTTTCTGGTTTTTACTCACTGAGAAAATCTTCGTCAAGGTCTTTATATCTTAGCAGTTTCAAGCCTCGCTCTACTGCAACCTTAATTTAGACCTCCTTGTCTATCTCATCTGAAGTCATTTCTCCCGTTTGGAGTTTGATCTCCAGGTTGCACACTTATTTCCACTTTAATCACTCAACACCCATCTCTTATTTTTAAAATGTCACAGAAGGTGCGTTGTGTTTTCTATTCACTGTGGTATCCTCAGAACCTCATTTGGCCTCTGATGTATACTAGATGTCAAATACATGTTTACACAGTGAGTGCAGAGCATATGTTGGCTTTAGGAGAAAGAAAAGCAAGACATTATGTGAAAGAGGAGAACTAATAAAAGTCTGTGGAACTTCCTTCAGAGTCAGAAACAGTCTTGAATGAGCTTCTGGAGTTATAGTTTGCAAAAGAAATAATTTTGTAAAGGATCATATACATGTGTCCTTTCTGTTGGGACTTAGCAACATACACGATATTTGATTCAGAGCCTTTAATGAATTTTGATGAGCAGTTTCAAGGTACTGCTACCCGATATTTCAGAGTTCTTTCAAGCTGCAACCTTGGAGGACCATTTCCTTGCCTTGGTGTCACTTTATGCTTCCTTGGCCAGAAGGTGATTCATGGGATTTCATGTTCAGAAGCAAAGATGCCTTAGAACATGGATACTGACTCAAGTCCTAGAGCAATAATAGCTAGTGTGCTGCAAATTCCCCCCAAAATATATATCCTAAATATGAGCCAACAATTAATTTACCTTGCTGGAAAAGAAAGATTTTAATGTAGTCACCTCTTTGCTAAATAACCAGATTTCTTGAAGGCACTGTTTCATATGGGAGCTGAAGATTTGCTTGTCTTCCTTTTAAATTAAGACAATCAACATTGATAGCATCAGATCAACTTTGGTAAGGGAACATCCACAGAGTTGATCCCATAGTTGGTCCTCCAGTTCTTTAATTGTTACCTCATTTTAGTATCCATGGTGAATATTGAGATAGCCAGTGTTAAAATGAAAATACCAACAAGAAGGACTCTTCTACTCTCTTGACTGATTATTGACAGTTGTTAGGCACATTCACCCAATTCACGGGTGAATGCTGTCTGGTTGGATTTTGCAAGGTTTAGAAACACAACTTCACTACCCATCATAGTTCAGTATGCCACACAATCTTAATGCACTTCCTTTAGCTCACAATAGATGAAAGAAATGTTTTTTATAGAGATGATTGCTTATTATCATTGTTTGAACAGAACCCTGCAATAAGTCTGGTTTCTATTAATTTTGGGGGGGATTTCTATGCTCTGCTACCAAATTTATAAATTATGCCTGAGGCTTTTCCTCCCTCTAGGTTTAAATTGCTCTCCTCCTCCATAAAGCCATAACAAGAGCTGGAAGATACATGTTATTTTCAGTGGAGAGAGATATTGTATGAGTTTTCCTTTTTCTCAAGTAGTTTTCTTATGTTCTGTATCCTAATTAAGCTCCATCGATGGTATTATACCTACATTTTAATATGTATAGTTGTTGAGCTTGATCGGATTTATATGATAGTGCATCTGGCAAAAGTAAATTTAAGGGGTAGGTTGTTTTTGGCACTCTGTTGTATGTGTTCTATGGTCAGATATTTTATCTCCATAAAGAGTTCTCACAGCTTATAATTATCTGCTGCAGGTGGCTTGGATTTGTTCCTCAACGC
This sequence comes from Bramus lutescens, assembly GCA_001685075.1. Classification (NCBI taxonomy): domain Eukaryota; kingdom Metazoa; phylum Chordata; class Mammalia; order Rodentia; family Cricetidae; genus Bramus; species Bramus lutescens. The sequence goes on along the minus strand of LOEQ01005530.1, from coordinate 41,076 downwards.
CAGTGGCTTGTGCTGCATTCATTTCCCAGTGGATTTTTGCCAAAACATCCTCATGGCCTTTCTCCCACTATGGATATCTCTAATAACATGAGCTAAGCCAGATCATCAAACCTAAACAACAGTGCTTCTTATCCAGAACCCCCACTGTGCTTAAATCTGGCCACTTCTATGCTACCTAAAGATGATCTAAAGAAGTATACCTAGGTGGCAATGTTAGTCTCCAAATACGAAGAGGCCCACCAGCAGGGGGATGCTTTCCTGCTTAGTAATAGGTCTCAGGCATACTAATTTGCCTTTTATATTGAGACTGTGTATGAAAAATGTGATTTGAAATTTCATCACTATTCCATTTCTAAAATTCTGAATGTGAATGACCTACAAATCTTTCTGAGGTTCTATTACCACCCTTTAAAGCATGAGTTTTTACCCATACTTCTAATGGATTAGACATAATTTCTCATATAGCTTAATCAATACAATATCATCATTGTAACTAGCCCATGTCATTTTAGATCATATCTAGAAAGTATAATTGACTTTAGACATTTTAATGATAAATAATAGAAAATTTTCTATAGCTTTAAAGCAAAATTCTTTGTTGAAATTTTTATGACGAATTCAAATATCTTTCTCGTTTTCTGGAAAGGATAGAATAAAACAATATATAAAAGCCACATCACACTCACTTGAAGGTATGATGAGATCATCTATCGAGTACTATGTTAGGTATGGTGGCTCCAACTGGGCTTTCTATTTGATTGAGTTTGATGTGGGCTACAATAACCTTCTATAATTCTTTCAATTCCCATGTCTTCCATGGAGTTAATTAAAAGAAACCACCACACTTCTCATTCCTTCCTCTTACATCCTTTACATCTTTGGAAATGTTCTGATCTTGCCTTTGAGGAGGTAGGGCGGTTTTGAATTTACTGTCTTAGATATGAAACTACCAACAAAGTTTAATAGGGTTTCCTATTAAGCCTTCCTAACTATGAAAGATTATTTAACTCTATAGAACAATACTTAAAAAGTGGAAATTGAGTGTGGGTCTATGATTCAGTAGTAGAATGTTTGTCTAGAAAGCATGAGACTCTCGTTTCAATTCCTAGCACTGAAAATTACACACTCCCCACAGGATGCCAAACAAAATCCTCAACAACCAAACAAATATGTATATTATTTCTAATAGCCAAACTATTTAATTCATATTCATATATCACAAAATGCCCACTCTAAGGTTAATGATGATGTTATGAATCGTTATAAGCTATATACTGGCTAGGATTCTGATACCACGTACTGCCATCAGGACCTTGCTGTAACGAGGATTCATTATGAGAATCAATAATCCTAAGCTTTAGAGCACAACTCTCTAGCCACAAACAGAGACATGAGTTGCTGTTTTGCTGTTTGGCAGGTATCATTAGCATCTGTAGTATACTGACTAACAAGAAATAGATACTATTTCTTCTTTATGCCTCTCTTATATGACCAGCCTGGTATTGTTTGTAGTTATTTTCTTCTTGTATACCTTTAGGTTCATCTGTAGAGTTCTTAACGATTAGAATATAGTCTGCCCTCAGTTTCTATAAAGGCAATGCCCCAGTGTCTAGTCAGACAACTAGTCTTTCTGTCTTAAAGTTTTGTCTAACTACCTGCTGCTACCTTGAGTTATTGTGCACACCAACGCATGAGGATTGCAGCATCTGGGGGCAGCTTGGTGACAAGCTTGCACCTGACCCTTCTCTTATTATTACTATTACTACTATTTTTGAAACTACCATCATTGATATTTTGACTTTTTTGTAGCCATCTATTTATTTAGCCATCTCATAAAATGCAAAACCACAGGGACAGAGAGCATAGCAAAGGTTGCCCAATACTGTAAAATAGGGAACACTTGCCAAGAAATTGACAGCACCAGGATGTTCTAGAGGATGATGACACTGTTTGGCATCTTGCTATCTTATTTCATTTTTTTAAAAAAAGCAATTACTTTTTTTAAAAAAGAGCTTCTGCATAATAACAGAATTATGTCATTTCTCTAGCTTTATGTTAACCAATAATGCAGATACACTTCAAATATAAATGGAAAATGTCCAACATTCATTTACAAAGGTAAATGAAAGGTGTTTCCCGCAGCAGACAGAATGGCCATGGGGTTAATTACTGTGGTTTCTCTGTTATTCCACTATTTCTTCACCCAATTTGATGCCTTTTCTTTCATTTTGTCTCCAGGCCTGCTTGCCGGAAGCCTATGTCTGGGCATTGTGCCCAGTTTGATTTAATTTTGGTTTTCTACTTCTGCAGCATCCTAGTTGTGGTTTGCGATGACATTTTACAAATTATGTTTAGGCATTTTTGTTTATTTATGGTGGAAAAAGTATGAAAGCTTGTGCTTAGCTAGTTCAGTTAATAATGTTTAAGATAGAAGAGATAGAACTAATAGCAAATGTTAATATATATAAATCTGTGATTATACAGGACATACATGTGTGTTTACATTCATTCAAATAGTGGTGCATATTTTTAAAATAGAAGAAGGCTGTCACATTTTTCTTTATTTTCAATCTCTTCCTGAGCTAACTGGGACAAATAGGTACAAGAACTGAATAGAGGCATGTATAGATCAGGAAATATTACTTAAACACGTTACTAGGCTAGAGATTTATCAGGCACCTCAGTAGCCAGAACCAGGAACTCAGCTGGATCCCAACCGAATTCTCAGGTTTCCAAGTGTAAACTCAATAGGCTAGAAAGGAAGTGGACCAACTAGATTTCTGTTTTGGCTACTTAATGTTCTACAAATCTTTTTTGATTTGGGGTGACATCTATGATGAATTCCACAGTGTTTCTCCTCATTTTGATCCACTAAACCATAAAGTTTCACGCACTTGATCTCTGAGAATGAGATTCTCTTATGATGTCAGCTTGCTCTGCTTCTGATGAAGACCCTCTTTTCTTTACCCAGCCCTCACATTTTCTCTGAGCAGCATCTGATCAGCCATCTCCTCAGGGAGAGAGACAGGAGGTGAATGGTGAGAATGGAGCAAAGGTGTGTTGTGCAGAAGGTATGGATTCTGTATAGGTGCTTGCACTGAATCACTTCTTATTGTGTGTTGAGTACCCTCTGGAGCTTCCTGAAGGCTTTTTCCTAGGAATGTAATTCTTGTTTACCCCTTAGTGTGGGCAAATCTCCCCTTACCACTCTGACTATTCCTAAATTTTGTCCTCTGATACTGCTGCCTTCATACAAAGATTTCTAGACTTGAACCAGGTAGCAGCTGATGGGTCACCTTTATCTAAAGAGATATACATCCAACTGGTTCATTACTTCCTAGAAGTTTCAAGTTTGGTTTAAGGTGAAAGACCAGAGGTCTCTCTACTTCCCATAGTGAGCAAGAATTGTCTAGTAAAGCCTTCAGCTCTCCACCTCCTCTGCTTATATGTGAGGTAACCATCACTATCTGACTGTTCCATTTGAAAGTCTACCCTGTCAATGGTAATTTCAGAATCTATTATCTTTTTAGTCCTTGTGACTTCTGACTGTATAAACCTGCAGGAACAGATACATTTTATGTCCTACTGTAAGAAGACGCACTGGAGATCCCAGAGTAGGGCATAAATAGAGCTTCCTATCTATGTTGGCTTTATTGCTAGGATTCCATCTGTAGAGATGTTAACTCTATCAGTAACACAGTACCATAAGCTGGGCATTGAATTTTAAGGAGTGTCTGGAAGTGAGGTTTCCAGAACACTTACATGGATTTTTCTATCGAGAAAACAAGAGTATGGAAGGTCTCTTAACAAGAGACAAAATTTAACATGGTAATTAGAAACATAAGATTTCTGTACCCTTAGTTGAAACTTCTGTCAACAAAGCTATGAACTACAAAATGAAAAAAAATAACAATAGCTTTAGATTATAATATGTGGTTAGACCAGTATAAATAGATCCTTCGGCAACCTTGGTGGAATTCTGAAACACAGCTTGCTACAATACATAAAAGACTAAGAGCTGAGTGAACAGCCACCTGGTGGGACACCCCAACCTCTAGGACCTCCATAGTGGGGCAAAACCCGGGGCTCCTCCCCCACCTGCCTCAGTTTCTCCACAGCCAGCAGGAGGATTTCCTGCAGGTAGGCTGCCCCAATACCTATCCCCATCCACTGGACCCTGCAAGCTACTAGCCCCATCCTGCCCCCAAATCCACCTATCTTCCTGCAACCTCGGTGGAACTCTGAAACACAGCTTGCTACAATACAATGAGAACCAAGAGGTTAGTGAGCAGTCACCTGGCAGAAACTCCACCCTCTAGGACCTCAGAGAGGAGCAAAACCCCAAGCCCCTCCCCTCCCCCCGCCTTCCTCAGCTTATCTAGCCAGCCTGCAGGAGAGTTTTCTGCTGAGAGGACCAAGAGAAGAACTCTAAAGCACAAGCCATGACTACACAGAATGGACCAAGAGAGCAAAGCAGGAGAGAAAACCAAGAGAGCAGGCTAAGGGAGACCTCAGTGGCTCCCTGAGACAGACATTGCCAGTACAGAGCAGACCAAGAACAATTCCCAGTGACTCAGACAACCAGTGTAAGGATTGGACCAAGACACAATGACACTGCCAACATCAACTGAAGGAAGAGATGGGTAGGCGCCAAGGCAATAATTCATCCAACAACCTAAAAGCAATATGGTAACACCAGAATCCAGTGATCACACAACAGGAAGATTTGATCATCCTAACCCAGAAGAAGCAGAAGAAAATGATTTTAAATGTAACTTTTTGATGATGATGGAGACCTTTAAAGAAGAAGTGAAAAACTCCCTTAAGGAAATGGAGGAAAAGACCATCAAAACATTAGAAGAAATTAATAAATCTCTCAAAGAAAATCAAGAAAAGACAATCAAATAGGTGAAGCAAACAGTTCAAGACTTGAAGATTGAAATAGAGGCGATAAAGAAAACACAGATCAAGGCATTTCTGGATGTCAAAAATCTGGATAAATGAATAGGAACTACAGAGGCAAGTATAACCAACAAAATAAAAGAGACAGAAGAGAAAAATCTCAGGTGTTGAAGATACTATAGAGGAAATTGATTCATTGGTCAAAGAAAACATTACATTCAACAAATTCTTAACATAAAACATCAGGAAATCTGGGATACCATGAAAAGCCAAAACCTAAGATTAATAGGGATAGGAGAAGAACTCCAACTCAAAGACAAAGAAAATATATTCAACTAAATCATAGAAGAATACTTTCCCAACCTAAAGAAAAATATTCCTATGAACATATAAGAAGCTTATAGAACACCAAATAGACTGAATAAAAAAATCCCATTGCCATATAATAATCAAAACACAAAATATACAGAATAAAGAAAGAATATTAAGAGCTACAAAGACAGGCCAAGTAACATATAAAGGTAGACCTATCAGAATTACAGCTGACTTTTCAATAGAAACAATGAAAGACAGACAGTCCTTGGCAGATATGCTGCAGACGCTAAGAGACTATGGATGCAAGCCCAGACTACTATACCCAGCAAAGCTTTCAATTACCATTGATGCAGAAAACAAGATATTCCAAGACAAAACCAGATTTAAACAATACGTATCCACAATCTAGAAGAAAAATCCCAACCCAAGGAAGCTAACTGCACCAACAAAATACAGGAAACAGATAACTCCCACCAGCAAAACCCCAAAAAGGGAAACACACAATCACCACCACCGAAAAAGAGCAAAAATTAACAACCACTGGTCATTAATATCTCTTAATATCAATGGACTCAATTCACCTATAAAAAGACACAGGCTTAGAGAATGGATTTGAAAACAGGATCCAGCCTTCTGCTGTATACAAGAAACACATCTCAACCTCAAAGACAGACATTAGTTCAGAGTAAAGGGGTGGGAAAAGATTTTCCAATCAAATGGACCCAAGAAACAAGTGGTGTAGCTATCCTAACATCTAGCAAATAGATTTCAAACTAAAACCAAACAGAAGAGATGGTGAAGTATAATTTATACTCATAATAGGAACAATCCATTAAGATGAGACTCAATCCTGAACATCGCTGCCCCTAATACAAGAGCACCAACATATGAAAAAAAAATTATTGAGGCTTAACCCTCACATCAACCACACACCCTAAGCAATAGAGGAGAACTCAGTGCCCAAACTGGCCTTGCCCTGTAGTCAGACTGATGAATATCTTAAATATCACCATGCAACCTTCATCTAGCAACTGATGGAAACAGAGGCAGAGACCCACGTCAGAGCACTGGACTGAGCTCCCAAAGTCCAGTTGAAGAGTGGGGGGAGTAAGGATATGAGCAAAGTGGTCAAGACCATGATGAGTACCCCTACTGAAACAGGCTACCTGAGGTAATGGAAGATCACCAACACCAGCCAAACTAGGAAGGAAAAAGCATAGGACAAAACTAGTCCTTCTGAATGTGGTTGACAGTTGCATGGCTTTTTCAAATCAACATACCTGTTTCCCTGCTCTCACCTCTGTCTTTCCTCTTTCTCGACTATCGCATTCCCTCACGACTATCCCTTTCCCTCAAGTTTTCCTTGCCCCTCCGTTTCTCCCATTCTCTTCTCTTTTTACCTTCCCTACCTCATGACCCCAATCTTGTCAGGTGATTTTGTCTATTTCTACTTTCCAATTGGATCTATATACATTTTTCTTAGGGTTCTCCTGGCTACTTACCTTCTCTAGGATCATAAACTATAGGCTCAATATCCTTTATTGATAGCTAGTATTCACTTATGATATTCATCTTTTTGGGTCTGGATTATCTCACTCAGGATGGTGTTTTCTAGTTCTATCCATTTGCATGCAAAATTCAAGATGTCTTTTTTTTTTACCACCGAGTAATACTCTAATGTGTAAATGTGACACATTTTCATTATTCATTCTTTGTTGAGAGGCATCTAGGTTGTTTCCAGGTTCTGGCTATTACAAATAATGCTGTTATGAACATAGTTGAACATGGTTGACAGTTGCATGGCTGGGGCAGACTGAGGGGCTACTGGAATTCGCACCAGGATTTATCCCTACTGCTTGCACTGGCTTTTTGGGAACCTATTCTCTTTGGATGGATACCTTATTCAGCCTAGATACAGTAGGGAGGGCCTTGGACTTTCCCCAANACCAGGATTTATCCCTACTGCTTGCACTGGCTTTTTGGGAACCTATTCTCTTTGGATGGATACCTTATTCAGCCTAGATACAGTAGGGAGGGCCTTGGACTTTCCCCAATGCAATGTGCCTTACCTTCTCCGAGGAGTTGATGGGGGATTAGGGGTAAGTGGAGTGAATGTGAGGATGGGAGGGAGGGGGACTTTGGATTGGGGATATATAATAAAAAAGATAGTTTGTTTTCTTTAGAAACAAATAAAAAGAAATATAAAAAGTATAAACAGTAATTGCATAGTGTATTTTCTGAAGATCTATAAGTACATGAACAAACCCTGAATCTGAAGTATTTGGAAACAGATCTTGATGGAAGATTGTCCGCTCAGGCACTTAGAAGCATCTCTGAGCAGAGTATTCAATTTAACACTGTAGTATTGTGGAGAGAGAATGAAGGAGATAAATGAAGATACCCATGTTGCGGTGGGAGCACAAAGGACTGGCAGCAAGGTCTCCTGGTGGGTTCCTGACACACTTCATTCAGGTCAATTGTGAATCATATGTACATGGCACATATCCAATCCAAAATGTGATGACAGAATTCTCTATCAATTGTAGAAAAAAAAAAGATTTGAGTATATACATGTCTCGAACTGGTGAAGGTAAAATAATGTTCCCTAATGTATAGTGCATAGAAATGCAATTGGTCAATTTTTATGAAAGGCATTTAGTTTAGAAAAGCTTTAAAAAAACACAACAAATATGTATTTTCTGACCATATAGTTCTTCTATAATCTTGCAGATATGGTGCCTATTTTATCTGAAAAAAATTAATTAGTACACACAAGGATGTTTATTACAGCCTTATCTCTAATGTATTAACACCAACAATAACCCAAAGATGATAGAATCAAATTTTCCCTTAAAAGGATAATGACAATAGAAATTATGATCTATCCAAATGGTGAAATGCAGTTAGACTTTTAAGAGAACTGAATTAAGTATGTGCTGAAAGGGAAGGATTACCACAGTCAGCATTCAGTGAAGAACACAAGGAATGGCAGAGCTCATTGCCCAGCCTAGCTATTGGTGTCCATAAATATCCAGATGTATATTTAACATATTCATGTGCACTAGGGTGAGTACTGAAATATTTCTCAAAAACATTACAAGAAAATTTCCTGATCATTTTTTTTAGGTTGTGGTGGTGCCTTTTTTTTCTTTTGCATAATTCAAGGCAGTTTTAATCTCTCCACCATGTACCTGCACTTTTCTTAACTTGTATTGCCCTGTCTGATTCCTTTTATAATCTATTTTATTTATTTTCATTTAAATACCCAATGCAGTGCAAAAAGTAAGGGAAGAGGATACTGAGGATATAATGGTGGGAAAAATGTTCAGATGCACCTGTTCTACTTCAGCTAGTCTGTCTTTGGGTCGTGAGATTATCACCCACCCCCAATCATCATCTCAGTTTTGCCATGTTGACAACTCATAACTCATTTTATGTGGATTGGTTTTAGAAATTACTGTTCTTACTTCTAAGAATGCGTTTCACATTTACTGAAACATACAGCCACTTTGACTCGTTGTAGTCATTTCCTGGGGATAAGTGGTAACATCCAGGTTATCTTCTGCTCCTAATACTATGAGATGGTGGAATATGTGTTTCTTTCATATATATATATATCCTAATATATATATGGTTTGAGATGCCATGAGTTTTCTGTGTTGGCTTCCAGACTCATGATACCTAAAGACTGGCCTTCCTGTCATTCATTGTTAATGGCTCATAGGCAAAAGAGTTGGAGGTACCCTACCTTACCTTAGTCTCCTCAGGTGCAGGTTATGTTCCCTTACTCATGACACCACACTGCCTAGAGGTCTTCAGTTCTCCTCTGGCCCTAGACCCATCCCTAGAGACAGCAGTACACTCTTTCCTAAGTATGCTCAGTATTTGGACCTCTCTGGTTAGGATTTCGGATCCTTTCAAGTGAACTGACCCTAAAGAACAGTCTTAGATCACAAATCCTTCTCTTTGAGAGAATTCAATTTACTGGAACTGTCCCTGTAAAATTACCTGTCAGCCACCTGTCAACTGGTTTACTCTGTAACTATCTTTACCTATCCTGGGAAATTCTATTTCTGTTCCGTAGTTTTTCCTCTGAGCTATCCTGTTGTCACTGCAGCTGTCTTACCTGGACCTGACCCATTAAAGCAGTAGCTTGCAAAATTGAATGCATTAGGTATCACCCAGGGATCTTGTTAAAATGCAGATTTAGATTGTGTATATCTAGGGTGGGACTCAAGATTCCCTAGCTATTCAACAAGCTCCCTGGTGATGGTATTGCTACTACAGCCCCACCTTCCCCATATGAGAAGCAAAACACCAAAGCACCTGACTCCTGGATCTGTATCATTCTCAGCCTCCTATACACTCATATTGGTCCACTGGCCCTCTGACCAGAGCTGGCAAGCAGATAATAGCACTTAGAAGGTGACTTGGTAGCAATTTAGACACAGGATATTCGGACTTTAGTATTCACAGCAAATAGACACCCTTTTCTTTGGCTTTGCACAGTAAGTATACATTATATTGGCCAAGTATGTCCATGGCAAGGTTGTGCCAATATCAAAGCAAACTTCATTTATGCTTTATTATGAGTGAATCTCACAAATATGTAAACCCAGTGAGCACTAATGTAATCCTCTGTTTGCAGTTGAGGACCCTGAGGTTAGCTAAGTAGCAATAGGTTTCACAGAATGTGATGAATTGAAACTGAAACCAATGTAAGATTTTTTTTTGCTATGCTGCTATTAATTTAGTTTTACTTTCATAATATTATGCTAGATAAGTAGAGTGGTGAGTGTATAAATCAAATGTATGACTCCAGAAATGAATATTCACTAGCATTTTAGTGTTCTTTGTGCGCTTGAAATGATACATAAATGTCATGGCTAATGCTGATTGCTATCTTGATTTGATTAAGAAATACCTAGGAGATTTGTAATTCACCTCTCTCTGTCTCTGTCTCTCTGTCTCTGTCATGTGTATGTTTGTGAGACAGAGACTGTTCCTTTCTAGTAATAATCAGGTCACCAATGTTAAAGTAATAACTAAGTCACCAGTAATAACTAGGTCACCTGGTAAATGAATTAATTGATTTATTGATTCATGACATAATGGTAATTTTGAAGGTGGCAAAATGTAGTGGCTCAGCACAGTTGGAGTCCTCTCTTTGGGGCTCCTTATGTCCTGGGTCTTTACTGTGACCCATCTGCCAACTTCTTATCTTCTGTGATGACAGATACTCTGACATCCTCAGTTTATCACCACGATCATGGATGGCCCCTCTTTCTCTCTAGTGTGGTCATATCTGAAGCAGAATTGTATTGTAAGAGCACCAGTGCACAAATTGTCAAATTGAATGTTTTATGTTTAACATTTAAGATTGAAATCTAGTCCCAAAATTACCTTCTTACAAGGATAGACATGAGCATCTTTATTTGTTTCAGAGACTGGCGTTCTGCTAGAACAATCATTAAAAGAACTGAAATGAGGATGCTTGCAAATCTAAATCCTGTCTGATCTTGGGAAAATCTGATTCAAAGGTCTAGGTCGGAGTCGAGGAATCTGCAAATCAAAATGTTCCATGAGTAATTTTAATGTACACATTAGCTGTGAATGCCTTGCCTAAATGACCTAGAAGCTATTTAAAAAAAAACACACACACACACTCAGAACTAGATCTGACACTAGTCTCCAACAAACCGTGTTCTAGCTTTCAGAGTGGAATGTGTCTCCTTCCCTGTAGGAGCAGGCAGTGCTGGGGAAACCTGTTTGTGTCTGAAATCCTCTCCACTCACAGTGAGTGATTAGTGTGACTGCCGCTTCTCCTAGAGCAATCCCGACTTGGGGTGCACGGTTGGTCAGGTGATAGGTGGCTTAATTAGCAGGAGTCAAAGCACAGATGCTAGCATCCTGAGGCTCCACAAGGCTGTGGAGCATCTGTCGTGACTTCGGGAAAGCCGGAGGGCTGATGCTGTGGGGAGCATCGTTTCTGGAGTGTGTGTTTCTGTTGATGGAATTTTCTGCATGCACAATGATAATGTTGATCTTTATTTGAAATGTCTCAGGAATCATCTTTGCTTGAAAGCATGTGACAGTCTTGTTTGATCATAGAGAAGACACTGTACTTAGAAATTGAGGGGCACATGGTGCAGGTATCTTGGGTCAACTGTATATTCTCTCTTTATTTTTCTAACCACTATCATCAAATATTAGAAAAATAAAACCCCAAGGAAGTAATCTATTAAAATGAGCTCTAGGTGCTGGTTAAAGAATTTTTTTATGATTTTTATAAGTAAATTTTTTGATTCTGCATGTCAACATGTTCTGGCATGTATATATATTTAGATCTCCATAGGAATTTTTCCCTTTGTTAAAATTTGGTTTTCAGGGTTCAAAAAAGTACCTCAACCATACTGAACAAGTGTTCTAACATTGACTCCCAGTCCAATTCTTTCATTTCATTTTCCCTTGAGTGCTTTTTAGTTTTATCTTATTGTTTTTCTAATAACATATAGTAGTTGTGTTAATGTCACTATGTTATCTCAGCACATGTACAATATGATTTAAGCTAATAGGGTTTATTAATGCTTGAAACTTTTCATATCTGTATCTATTCTTGTTTATACTTTAGCAAAATATATAAAAGTTTATTGTGAACTACAGTCACCTTACAGTGGGTTGGAACTTATCCCTATTTTCTATGTCTATTAAGCATTATTCAACCTATCTTTTCCCTGAGACACTCACTAATCCCTTCAAATCAGTAGCCTACATTCAGAATAACATTGTTTCAAGAAGGAAAACAAGTAGTTGTTTTTGTGCATTTGTTTATTTCACTTTAACTCAGTGACAATGCATTTTATTGAAAATACTGGAATTTCATTCTACCTCATGAATAAATAACATTCCATTGTTGATGTGGAAGTTTTATTTACTGATTAATTGGTTAAGGGGCATCAAGACCAATTTCATATCTTACCTATTGGAAACAGTGAGTGATAAATATGGGTACACGATGTCTCTTTGGATATAGCCTAGAATTGGGATGGTTTTATATTAGTGTGCAATATATTATAAACATATTCACCTACTATTACCTTCTGGCATCTCCATTTCTTTCACTCTGAACCTCGTCTTTCAAAATAGTCCATATCATATCAGCGTATTCAAAGTGATAAATGTAAGTGGATGCTAAGCACACAGCTTTAAGGTGGAAACCCTCACCATCCTGCCAAGGACCAGAGAACATCCTAGAAATGGTACTGGGAAGAATGTAAGATCAAGAAGATGTGAGCAGTGCTATGAAATGCTCTCATCTAGATAGGACATGACTCTTGTCTTCATGACAAAGTCTCAATGGATACTGATGATTGGGCACCTTTGTGTTCCATCATGGATAGAGGATGTTCCTACAAGGATCCACCCATTCCTGTGGACCTACTAACTGTTCATGGTAAGCATATTCTTAACTGAAGCCCTATATTAGATTTTTATGTTACAGAAAGAAGACTTAAAATCCAGAAAATAATGATATAGAAACCAGATTATAAGACCCCCTAACCCACTCTATTCTGAAAGAGATTATGCTAATCACTTTTCTCACTAACTTTTTTTTTTTGAGACTGACTTTCTCTGAGTAGCAGTCCTAGCTGTCCTGGAACTAGCTCTTGCAGACCAGGCTGGTCTCGAACTTACAGAGATCTGCCTGCTTCTGTGTTCCAAGTGCTAGGATTAAAGGTGTGCACCACCACCATCTGGTGGGATCTTTCTTTCTTTTTTTCTTTCTTTCTTTCTTTCTTTCTTTCTTTCTTTCTTTC
>LOEQ01005530.1:15609-27399 GCA_001685075.1 Bramus lutescens | reverse complement strand
CCAATATCCAGGAGGATAACTATATGATTTTCTTTGGGTTCACCTTCTTATTTATCTTCTCTAGGCTCACAAATTATAGGCTCAATGTCCTTTATTTATGGCTAGAATCCACTTATAAGTGAGTACAAACCATATTCATCTTTTTGTGTCTGGGTTATCTCACTCAGTAAAGTGTTATCTATTTCTATCCATTTGCATGCAAAATTCAAGATGTCATTGCTTTTTACTGATGAATAAAACTCTAAAGTATATATGTGCCACACTTTCTTTTTCCATTCTTCTATTGAGGGGCACCTAGGTTGTTTCCAGGTTCTGGCTATTACAAATAGTGCTGCTATGAACATCGTTGAACAAATGCTTTTGTAGTATGATTGGGCATCTCTTGGCTATATTCCTAAGAGTGGAACTGCTGGGTCCTGAGGAACCGCTCTGGTGGGATATTTCTAAGGTGTGTATTTATTACCTTTGCTCAATGAATTCCTCATTTTCTTGAGCAACTGTGTGCAGTATTGTGGTTATTGAATGATGACTAAATGCAGGATTTCATACTCACTGAGTGTAAACTAGTCTTCATTTGCTACTCAGTCCTCTTGTCTCAATGGCTAATCTAAAACTATGCCTGTAGTCAAATTGGGTCAAGCAATGCTCTTTATATACTCTGCTCTCTGGAAGGAAAAGAATCCTTTATGCTAGGTTACCAAGCTGGATGGGTATAAGTTTGGGATATAACTCTGAATTGATTTTCTTTGGAATAAAGTAAAAATATGGCTGTGTTTGTAGAAGTGAGGCCACAAATAAGATACATAGACCCTAGAAATTCCTGTTTGAAAAACAAGAGAGAGAGAGAGAGAGAGAGAGAGAGGATGTTTTTAGACTTTCAGTACCTAGATTGGTTAGTTGGTGAAGCAAGAACTTCCAGATACGTAATTTAGGTTAAGCAAGCTTCTCTCTCGTTTCCTGGTCTATCTAATTTTCTCACCTTGATCTTGTATGGGGAGATGACTTGGTGCCTGAAGTACTTCTAAGCATGAAAATATGAGTTAGGATTCTCCAAACCCAATCATGCTGGGTGGGTAGGGTGGTCCTCCTGTAATTCTAGTTTCAGAAGCTGGAGATAGAGGATATTCAGATACAGCAATCTGGCTGGTAAGACTAGTCATATAGGTAAGCTCTTGATTGAGAGGCCCTGTAATGATTAATAAGATGTAAGAGTTAGTAAGGATAATTCTAGACACCAGTCTTGGGCCTCCACACACATATAAACACACATGCACACACCCACACATGTATGCTCCTGTACATAGAAATTTGCCTACCTAGGTATATACATACTACAGCTCCCTTTAAACTCCACTCCCAACACACACACAAACACACACCACACACACACACACACACACACACAAACACAAACACACACACAAGAACTGGGAAAACAATGCAAAACCAAAACTTGGCAGGCTGACTTTGCATAGTACCTGAGAAAGGCACAATGGATACCATCTCCAAGGGCATTTTGCAAAGTTACATTTTTCTTTTGTTTTCTGCCAGGTGTTGAAGCAAGTTTCTTATTTCTAAACTCTCCTCAGAATCCTTCATCTCCAAACACTCCTTCTCTCTGAAAATTTCTCTGCTCAAAGTCAGAAAACAGAACTAAAAATACAGAACACACAACTTATTAATAAGTAATGCAATGAACAGAAGGGAGAGAAAGAAATACTTCCTCTGGCATGTTGTGATAGAAAAGAAAAAGCAATTATCAGAAATGAATGTGTGTTCAGGATGACTTCCTTCATTCAAAAAGAGAACAGTCTATTGCCAGCCCACCAAAATACAGGATACACATCCAGCTGCACAGGGCCAGTATGATTTTCTCCTTTACATTTTATAGCTGTGATGGATATGTGACATGAGACTGAATCAAAGAAAGCAGAAAACAAAAAGAAGCTGGCAGAAGTTACACATGAAACATTCAGTGAATCGGGTGGCACGCCCTAGTGCTTGGTGGTGTGTGTCTGTCAGTTGTGTCAGTGTGAGAGAAGGGAGGAGGGGAATGGTGACAGAAGATACAGATCTAGGTCGCCATAGCGCTCCTGGGGCTAGATGAGGAAGAAAACGGAAGTGGATGCTGTTGGGTCATATCTCTTGTAACATAACCCTTGTAACAACCCGAAGGTCCAACTCTTCTGTTTTCTTTTACGTCACAGAATCCTTAGGTGGTCAATACGATCTTTTGAGTATTGGGTTCCATGACTATCTTGTGTGAGTTGATTTCTAGCAATGTTCATCTTACGTGACCTTTGATTTCTAGGGCACAAAGGATACAGTGTCATCTGTTCTTCAAGATCATCACAAATCTCCTTTTTGAAAGTTTATAATTAAAAAGCAATAGAATTTTGATGTAGGAGGCTCATCTGTCTATGTGTTACTTTCATTGATTAATAAAGAAACTGCCTTGGCCTTTTGATAGGCCAGCCCTTAGGTGGGTGGAGTAGACAGAACAGGATTCTGNTATTTCTGGGTATAAGCTAGCCGTGTGGGAGCTGGGCTGGACGAAAAGCAGGCCTGCTCCCTAATTACTACAGAAATTTTTTCCTGAGAGTATTAACATGACAAGTCAACATCAATCTTGCCTAAAGAAAAAAAGTAAAAAAGAAAGAAAAGAGCTGCCTTTAGTTTTAGTGTCCTGCAAGTTACATATATTTAAATATTTTAAAATGTTTTATAAGCCTGCTGTGTATGTTTTCATAAATTCTGGGAACAAGGTGCTGAAAACAAAAAGTCTGTATCCACAAGGAGCTGTTCTTTTAACAGTATGGTGGGAACGAGGAGGCAGCAAGCCCATATCTAAGGGCATCTTTACAGGGTCATTCTGGAAGGAGATTGCCTGTAAAACTTCCTGAAAGCAAGGACTTCCGACTTGAATTTTTTCACGACTGTTTGACACCAGAGGGAGAAATTTATTTTCTGGAATTTCTCACCTACTTTATAAAATCTGACCACTAAGAATGATTTGAGACTGTCTTTGTGAGTCTAGAACCTTAGACATATTATAGACATATCATCAATGTCTTTTAAATTGTTATTGGAATTTCTTCTTTGTTCCACAGTTCTGATAATTCATTGTACACACACACACACACACACACACACACACACACGCACTCACTCTTAATGCCCCTACTAAGATAGATTGGTATAAAAGAAGACATTCTGTAACAGTGTCCCTCCAAGACCAGCAACACAGTGTCCTCTCTTTTCCATATACTCACGGTTATCTCTGAAATGCTGTGGACTCAGAGACATGACATAGAGTGGAGCAACAGACAGATCCTATTTGAGAAATAACTGTTCACTTGGCAATGGTGTTACAGTGTTTTCCAGGCCTAGCTGTCACCAGAGGATGCAAGCCTTAAGGGTATCTGCTGGTGTGTATTCTTGGTACAGAATTACACAGCTTGATACTAGATGAGGCCAATCAGCAGTGGCTTAGGTATAAAAGTTTCTTTGATTCCAACACATTTTCTTTGCCTGATTTCAGCTGGATGGTCGTTCTGCAAAGGCAGAGATGTACATCAGCTGGCTAAGGTTCAGAAAACCCAATTCATATTAACCATTAAGTTTCCCACCTCTTCTCTGAACATTTCACATGAAAAATTAGCTGACCTTTCTATGATAAATGTAATTTACTCTGAAACTCAGGGCTCAAATGAAAACAAGGAAAATCTGACATTTGAAATCATCATCCATTAGGCTTAGTGAGGCCAGAGATCATCCTAACAGGCAGCATATGTCATAGAAAATTGACAGGATTTTGACTCATGGTGAGTGTTTAGATAATTTTTTAAAGTTTTTTTCTTCAGCCACTTTTCAGTTGGTAATTTTGAAACTATTCTTTAATGGCTAATCCAGACAGAGATTGAACCTTGATCACTGAAATATTATTACATACTGACAATGTTTAACAGTTAATTGTTCTCAAATTCCCTCTTTATTAGTTCTTTCTGCATTTGGGGATACAAATTAGGTTTAAAAAAAGATTCAACAATTTCTTTTTCATATGGTTCTGCTCTAGTCCCTGAAATTTTTGTTTTCTTTTACTTTTTTCTTATTCTAAATTTGGCTTTAAAATAAATTCACACACACACAAGCACACACACACACACACACACACACACACCCCATTGAGGTAAATCCCTACTATATACAGGAGTATTCTGGGAATACTGAATTCGTGTGTGTGTGTGTGTGTGTGTGTGTGTGTGTGCATGCGCGCACGCAGGCTAATCAATTAGAAAGCAGCATCTATTTTAAAAAAGGAAAGGTGTATTAATTTAGCAAATACTTACTGAGGGTAAACACTGCAGTGGAAACTCTTTCACGTCTCTGTTATATGCTCTTACATGAAAGAGGTATGGATACACTCTGTAAGGCCTGCATGGCTATTTATATCCCCATTTATCTGAAGACTATGATGGGCTAATATACATGAAAGTCTGTTTAAAATTATAAATCAATGTTTTTATTAAGTGATGATTCGAGATATCAGACCATGTTCCCAGAATTTTATTGTCTCTCTTCCATTATATTGTGTACTGTAATTTTACTAACTTCTGGCCTATGCCCAGATGCACGATAGCAACTTGCTTCTTTGACATGAAAGGGGAATAAATATATATTCATGTACATTTCTCTTAGGGTCTATCCCTATCAACGAAAAGGCAAAGATGAACTAATATTGGCTGACTTCTGGTACATTATCAACCTAGGACCACTCATGTTGTAGCTAGGCCTTCTGTTACTTATGGGTATGTGTGTTTGCTACAGATAGTTTCTGGGAGGCCTAAGTACATTCTTTATACTTGGGGGGGGGGTCCTAAAAACCTCTTCCTACATTTAACTTGATTACTGAAACAACGACAGAACTGGTGGGTGGAGAAAGTTCATAGTGGCTGAAGCAGTAAGCTTGAGCAGGCTGTCACAATCCTCTTGAGCTCCTGTCAACACAGCATACAATCATAGGGCTCACTTACATCAAACCAAAATAAGGGTCAGGATAGAAGACAGGGCTCCCTGTAGAAACATCACCCCAGTGGAGGAGGCGCATGCTTTGAAATGTTGCTGTTATCACTGTCTCCATTCCAGAATCTAACTTCTGTAACTGAGGGTGAGTGGAATGTATGTAATCACATGTAAAATGGTACCAAGAAAATCATTTGAACTCAAATCTACAGTTGCTATTTTTTTCTTTTTGTAATATTATCTTCAAGACTGTTTGATTCTCAGTTGTGACAGACTGCAGCTTTTTATTATATATGGAGATTACATGTTTTTTTAATGTACAAAAGAATAGATGACTGACTCCAACAATTTCTTTCTCTTACATTAATAACAACAAATCACATGTCACATGAGTCACAGAAATTAACAGTTTATGTAAAATTCCTCACAAAGTGTTGAATTAGATGTCATGGTTTATTTATTCCCATCTTTTGGAATTTTCAGGAAACTGGCCCAAATTCAGAACTGCCTGTACTTGGCATCCTCACCTGTGGTCATTTCCTGGCTGGAGAACCTTCTCCTGTTCCTGAAAGAGATGGGCAGAAAGTCTTTGGAGGACAAGCTCCCTCATGTACTGACAGGTGTAATAGCTTTGGTGTCCCCATCACTCTGCTGGGCAGGGAATTATGAAATGTGGAACCCCAGTAGCCCCATGTCTCCTCAGCATGAATTAGCTTTACTTGCCTGTGGTGGATATTGCTTCCTCTTTAATGTTACTTTGCTTTATTGGTTCCTTCGTGGGCTTACTTCTCCTATTCTTCAGGTGGTTTTTCCTAAACTCACTTCCACAGTGAACTATTTATATGATAAACCTTGTCTCAAAGTCTGCCACTACCCCCTCCAAAAAAAAAAAGAAGCAAGATTGCATTCATATAGCAAGCTTACTGAATGTGGATGTAAGTTAACTCTTGTTGTGAGTCTAGGGATATGGCAGTAAATAGAACATAAAAAATGTCTTGCGTTTTGCACACTAAATAAATATTTATGCATCTCTCCCTTTGTGGTTCTCTCATCTGAGGGAAGGAAAAATTGGAAGAAAGAAAAGGAGCAAATTCAAATTTAGATTCCTGATGGAATTAAGCAGGTATCAGAACAGGATGCATGAAACCTTATTTCTATCTAGCAATACAAAGTGCATAAAAGCCTTCATGTGAATAGATTAGAAGCAAATATTCAAAAACTTATTCAGAAATACTGGGAAACATTCACTCTTACCATTTCACAGATGAGAAAACTAAGGCTTCAAGATATGATTAAGGCGATATGAGCACTGAGCCCAGGGCTCTGGTGTCCTCCAGAACTTCACCTCTTAGACAGGGTCATTATGGTCTCTGGGATAAGCACACAAAGACAACACTGCTTACAAATTGATCATTTCCAGGAATCCTGATTTGATACTGAATCACAGTTTGCTCACCCTTTGAAACAGGCAGATTAGGTCACTGCTTGGAAAAGCTGCTTCCATGGCCCATTGATTTCCTTTCATTGGACATTTCTTTTCCTGGCAGAAAAGTTTGTCGATGATATTAGGTAAATGTAACTTACCATACATTACAGCCTCTTATAACTCCAGAGAGGTGAATAAAAAAGAGGGAAAAATAGCTATTGCTTAAAATAAGAGTCTCAGCTGTTGATGTGCTTATATGTGTATGCGGAGGGAAGTTACCATGGAGATTAAATCCTTGTTACAGTTGCTGTGTGACGTGGTGGAGTAAGCCCTAGTATACCAAAGGCTATTATCTATCTGTCTGATTGTCATGGTGCCCATGTGCTGACAACTGCATCTACTGATGAATCAGTGCAATTGGCCCCCTCTAAACACTAGGTTCATTCTAGTTCACAGGTAAAGGTTAATATCGATGGGAATTCAACCCACTACCTGATGCCGAATATAAGTAAACATTACAGGAAATATTCTTAATTGTTATTATTCTAAACATAATGAAAATTAAAAAAAAAACAAGGAGAGTACCAACAGTTATGTACTGATCGTATCCTTTATACAAGATATTAGATTGCATGTTACATATGAATTTCATAGGTACATGAAAACATGAATGTGTTTATTTAATTTTATAAATGAGTGTGACAAGGAAAAAGTGTGCCCACCATTACGCAACAACTTAGAGAAATAGTCAGAACGCAAACCACGATCCAGAGTTTCCTCCAAGAAAGCTTTACGTCCTTGTGTACTCTGAGCTTCACCTTGTTGGTACCCTCTGAAGAGATGAGTTTATTTTTGTCATAGTGTAAACTCATTGCTTTGCTGTCATTCCTCTTCTGAGCATCTCATTTTACCGGTATTGCTGAAACCTTTTTGCAAGAATGGCCTCACTTACTGAGAAGGGATAGATTCAACCAGATGAGTCTCCTAAACACCAAGTTTCTCTTACTACAATTTGTGGGGGGTTATTTGCCTTTTCTTCTGTTGGTTAACCAATCTGAATGCACATCGCACTTGAAGTGGAATATGTCCATCAGTAGAAAAAGCGTCTAGGTTTTGTGTTTTCAATGATAAATGTCAGTCACTGTGCAGCTTAAGACTGTATTTCTTAGGAATTTTCTTAGGATGAAGTCAAACATGCTGACTTCATCGTGAGTACATATGTCACATAACCATGTATTAAGTAGTTACTGTGTGTAAGAATTATGCTAAAAGTAAAATTTACACACTAAGAAGAATTTACTAGAAAAGCAACCTATGGTGAATGGTAAATCTGGAAAGTTTTTTTAGCTTAAATTTTAAACGTTGTTCCAGAGTAAAAGGGAAACAAAATGTAGCCCATCTTTAAAAAAAATCCATAATGGACAAAGACAGGGAGAACAGAGAATGCAGTAGAAGGTTATGAGTTGCTCAAGAGATCACTGAGTCAAAATCTATTATTTAGAAACAGGAAAACTAGAGGGCATTGGAATTTAGTAACTCACTTACAGAACTCATGACTGGCTAAATTTATCCAGCTATACGTGGGGCAACAGTTGTTTGAGCCAACCAGTTCTCTGTAATATTAAGCTGATTAGCTGCTACAGCAATATCAAGTGGAACATTCACGAAAAGTCATTAGTCACCGAATAAAGCAGTGTTGCCTATGGATACACAGAAGGCATGAAAAATGGGAAGAAAACAGAACCCCTAAATGTTTCTGTTGTTATCTCAGTTAGCAGAATGATTCATACAATTGAGTTGTTAATATTAAATCTCTTCTTCCAAAATTATCCATCCTTTATGAAGTTTGATCCCTACAGCTTTTGACTGACAAGCCAAGAATATATAGCTGAACAATTTTACAGGTTAGTTTATATGATTAAGTCTTTCCTTTTTTAGAAACCAAGTTAAGTGACTATAGTGTAGCCAATTCTGTCCGTCAAAGCATATACACTATTATTCTAAGGGAATTATTTATGTTAGGAATGCTTTAATACTCTTGCAAAAACCAAATGCAGAAAAACTATAATAAATGAGTACTCACTACATATCATTTGATTTCCTGATTTTAGGTAGGTACTCCTAAAGCATATATAATATAAATACAGTTGAGATCCCTAATTTTTAGTAAAGTATTTCAGATTGATACTATTTAAGGTGAATTCACAAGTTTTCCTATTAGATTGAACAAAGCGAAGTTTGGAAAAGTGGCATGATTTTCTCATAGCAACACAGCTTGGAAGAACGAGACATGTTCCAGAAATCTGGTCACTTTCTATCACACTTTTTTATATGTCAACTGTTCTTATAATTTCTCTGATTGATCAAGGGAGGGAGAAACAAGTGGGACACTCCACAATGCACACTTAATGCTGAACTTCGAGTGACACCCAAATCTTCACGAAGTATAATTTTTCTGCTGCCTTTTCTAAAAATATCAGTCTGATGGCCTTCAGCTTGGCACATTAGCTCTGCTGATTATCAACTCAACAACTTCCAAATGCATGTGAGCCAGATCTTTGTAATAAATAAGTATCAAAAAAATAAAAATATCAGAATGAGTGTTTGAGTGTGTAGATCTGGCATATACAGGGACAAATGAGAGCTCTGCACCCTGTGGAAGCACACACACTGACATTCTTCAAATATTCATTTGCTTCCCTGTGCTGAGCATCAGTTAACCGTAAGTCTCTTTCACAATCCCATTACACTCGTGTTCCTTTGGTTGCAACTGGGCCTCTCTCATTCAGGAGGTAATCAATGAAAGATAGATTTGCCAGTCTTAATTGAATCTTCCATATGCACAACTTCCTTATCCATTTGATAAGAAGAAGTGATATTTAAAGAGGTGTCCCAAACTCTTTCGTGTTTGACCTTGGATTCCTTATTTCTGACATCTCATTGCATTTTTGGACGAAAGTTTTTTTATGTGTGTACAGAATTTGTGTATTATGTTGTACGTTGGCTGGGTAGTGGGATACAAAGTGGTCTTTGCTTTCATGTGCTATGGAGATAAATAGGAAACGAAAAGCTAAGCAAAGCAATATTATGATTCTGGGTAATAATACATTCTCATATATCAGGGGATGGAAAGATATAGGGCACAGCTTCCATTATTTATGATAGATCACTACACTCTGCAATGGTTTCTTTAGAACAATAATATGAAGAAAGAGAAGTAAGTATTACTTAATTTCTGGGGAATCATATTCACCAGAGGGAGCATCAGATGAGTTCACTGAAGACAAGAACACACCTAGAATACAGGGAAGAATGTGGAGAACCATGGACAGGAAAATAGGATCAGAAAGCTGGAGCCACATGTCATTTGTGACATGGTGAGCATTCAGCACATATCAGATAAGCTAGCAATAAAATAATACTCACACCTTGCTAAACATGCAGTCTATATTGGTAGTGTGGAATACAATTAAAGTATCCTCTAATGTGAATGCACGCCAAATAATTGTTTCCTAAATCAATTGTTTAAATAAATGAGATATGCAACAGGAACACTGTTTGTTTGGAAACAGTTAAATACAGATGTGTAGAGCCAGTTGTGAAATTCTTAGTCATTAGCAAATGAGTGACTACAGGTAAATATGGAGCTTCTAGCATCCAGTAAAGACTCTTTAGATGCCAAGGGGCAGCTGCAGAGTAAGAAAAGAATGTTCTAGACATTCTGCAATTTGCTAAGAGATTTATCAGTTTCGTTATTGAAAGTTTTACATCCTGATAAATCTCAGTCCTAAGTAAACCATGGTGGTAAGTTAATTTAATCATTGGTGTTTATGTGAACACTATAGTCAGCCTTGAGTCACAGCCCAAAAAAATGAAAAGAGGGAGGGATAAGGTGACTTTTATTTAGCTACTTTCATACATTGGTCAATATCAAGGTGAAGGGCATCTATAAGTGTCTATGAAGTTCAGTTTTGGAAACTCAGAGGTAGATCAAAACAAGGCATGATACATACAAGAGACAAATGAAAAACACTTGTACTAGTAAAGGAAATATGCCTTTTGCTGGCTATGGTTGGGGCATGATGAATAGTTATCACTTATGAAACCATAAGCTGGTTATATTCTAAACATAAGCTGGTTAGAAAATACAGACGCACTTATGAGCATGGATTTCACAGCTTTATATTAGCTCTAAATTGTTTTGATAACCGATCTTCTCTATGTACACCCTTTCTACAGCAATAAATCCTTCAGCATACATCTGATTGCTGACTCTATGGCCTTGTTTGTTCTTTTCTTTATGTACAAAGTCTTTCTCACCTCTCTCTGCAAGTACTTTACTAAACATCATGTAATATGTTGTATAATGCATGAATTCAATCAAGATTTTGTTCTGTGTCAGCCTGAATTGAAAAGCAAAATATGACAGAGAAAATATACTGCAGCTGATGCCTCTGTAAGTATCCAAAATTTCCTGGGAAATCTAACATGAAGAGCAATGCAAGTCTCTCTCAGGAACTCCTCATATCCCTATTCTTGTGCAAGAAAAAGCTCGCTTATTTACTTTCATAAGACATGGATTTTGCTGAAAGAAGATAATTCTGGAGCCATCTTCTTCGAACTGAGGACCAGTGTGGTGTACAGAGAAAAACTTAGCTTTTGTTGGTAGAAATACATCTATAGAAAAGCTGAACAGATTTTTTTCCTTTTTTCTTTTTGTTTGTGTATTTGTGTGTCTGTCTCTGTGTGTATCATTATCAGTCCAAAGTGTCCACTGTTTATATTATGGAGAAAAACAGCTATTAATCCATGATTTTAAATAAACCAAATAAATGTTAGATACAATAAGCCAAGCCAAATGTCTTTGCTCTGTCATGCATGCATGACAATATAAGTCAGTTCTTTGTTTCTGTCCTTGGTATACTGTCAGCAGCAACACATCTACACAGGTGCTAAGGTAACTAATTATTCTGCTAATTTCATTACTTTATTCTTAGCATAACAATCTATAAAGGAGAAATGTGGATACTTGATAAAGATGTATATGTAACTAAACAACTTTGAGCTTAACTGGAATTGATCCAAGTATCTTGTTTTTAAAATTGCAATGCTTTGACATTTTTCAGCAGAGATAAACATCATATATAAGTCCTAGAAATTTTTCGGGGTGTTTTTCTGCTATTATAGAATGGGAGTATGAAAGGCAAAGTCAGAAAGATGGTTCAAGACCTCTCATCCTGACACAGTGGTAGAGTTTCTCACATCAAGTTCTTTTTTTTATTATAACTATTTTTTATTAAAAATTTCCACCTCCTCCCCTTCTCCCATTTCCCTCCCATCCC
>LOEQ01005529.1:42381-59273 GCA_001685075.1 Bramus lutescens | reverse complement strand
ATCTCCTGAGTAAATTGGGAGCATGGGGACCATGGGAGAGGGTAGAAGGAGAGGAGAGAGTAAGGGAGGTGAGCAGAGGAAAAAATTATAGCTCAATAAAAACAATTTTTTAAAAAAAGAAAGATGACTCAAATAAATAAAAACACCCTCAAACATTAATTTAACATCAGATATAAAGGTTCTAATGCATAAGAAAAATAACCTTAAAAACCAGGACAACATACATTCTTGAAAAAACAATTCTATAAGTATGGCCTCCAATGAGAGAGACTTAGACAAAATTCCAGACAAAGAATTCAAATTAATGATTATAACATGTTCAAAGACCCCAAAGAGGAAATGGATATATTCCAAGGGAGATTTCAAATTCTGAAAGCCACAGCTGCATATGATGCCCAGAAGTATTTGTCATAATTGAAGGCAAAAGAAAACTTTTGAGGAGAAATTCAGGCTAAGGGGATTCATGACTACCAAGTCAGCTCTACAAAGAATTAAGGAATACTTCAGACTTCAGAGAAGAGTAAACATATTTAATGATGTGTTTAAGCATTTCAAAATGCTACAGGAAAAAGACTAAACAATGCTGGAGTAGTTCAAGCAAATGTTAATGAAGAAAACATCACAAAATCAACAGAATGGCAGGAATTAACATGCATCTTTTAATAACAACTGAATATTAGTGGTCTCAATTCCCTAATTAAAATGAACAAACTCACATATTGGATTAGAAATCAAGTAGTTTCCTTTTATTGCCTCTAAGAAACATAGCACATCATCAAAGACAGACATCGGCTTAGTGTAAAAGAATATAAAAAAATATTCCAAACAAGCGGAACTAAGAGACAGTCAAGAATTGCTATTCTAATACCTGATTTTTAAAAAACAGACTTCAAACAAAAACTCATTAGAAGAGATTAACAGGGTCTTTTAATACTAAGCAATGGAATAATTTATCAAGAGGATGTTACAATTCTAAATGCAGGGCTCATCAAGCACGAATGTACTCACTTTCATAAAAACATGTACTGCTAGACATAGTGATATTTTGTTTGTGATCTAACAAATAATACTTGCCTGAAGATCAAAGTGCAGAGCTAAGCCACTAGTTAGCCTTAAAAGCCAGGCAGTGGTGACACACACCTTTAATCCCAGCACTTGGGAGACAGAGGCAGATGAATCTCTCTGAGTTCAAGGCTGCCCCGTGCTATATGATATTGAATCTGTGTAAAAGAAACAGAATTCACAGAAAGGTGATCCAAGTGCTTGAGAGCACATGCGTCTAATCCTAGCACTAGGGAAGTGGAGATGGGAGTGATATGGCTGGGCGGAGAGAGGAACATAAGGCGGGAGGAGACAGGAGCTCAGGACATTCAGTCTGAGCAGTTAGTCTGACATTCTACTAAGACAGCATTCAGTCTGAGGATTCATAGGGACAGGATCACCTCTAAGGATTCAGCAGAAGTAAGAAGTAGTGACTGGCTGCTCTGCTTCTCTGATCTTTCAGCATTATTTCCTATATCTGACTTTGGGTTTTTATGATTAAGACCAATTAGAATTCTTGCCACATCTGGCGTCTAGCTTTAGGGCACAAATTCATGGGGAAAAAAAGTCACTTGCCCATGGCTTTGCAGTCACTGGCATAGGCCAGAACTACATGCAACAAATGTCATTGCCCCACTAGCTAGGTTTCCTTTCTTTTCCTCTGGTGGATTTTTCCCTGGACCCACTTCTTGGGCTGCTGCCAAACTAGGTAGCTGCCTTGAAAAGCTCTCGGACTTCTGCTGTCCTCTGTAGCAGCAGGCAGCCTCACATCTTCATTGCTATTGTCAGCAGATTTGGCGAAACAACTTGGAATTCTTAAAGGGGGGAATTAGTTTTTTATAAAAGAGGCTTTTCTCCCCATTAAAAATAGGAAACATAATTATGATAGAGAAAGTTAGGTCTTTGTATGATTATGCAATGCATGATATAAAATTGGAACAATTAAATCAATTGAAGGGATAATCAACTTAGCTGGTATTGACCTAATGTGTTAATTATCATCTTGATAATTCTTGGTTTATCTCTGAAAAAGTTGGTTGATATGAGTGCCAAGATTCAGGCCTTGGAAAAAGTTATTAAAATGGATCATAGAAATTTTCAAATCCAGACAGAGGAATTTAAAGAACCAATTTCAGCGTTGCATTGTAAGATTAGAGAGGAACAACTTAAGGTTTCCAAACAATCAGTCTTAATATATCCAGTTAGTTTACAGGAACTAGCAAATGACAGCTATCTCTAAGGCTAGTTAAGTGTTCACTGGACTCCTGCGGAAATGTTAGCTTTAAGGATATTCAAGCAAGTGATAATCTCATACAGCATGCATTCACCTTTTGTGAATTGGATGTTAAAAGCATGGTCAACTTATAACAGAATTATCTCTCAAGACTAGAGAGACTTGGTTACAGCAGTCTTGAAGTCTGGTCCACAATTACAATGGAGGACCTGGTGGAAATATGAGACTAAGACCATTAAACAATGAAATTGGGCTAGAAGTATGGAGATATCCCAAGACTAACTTCTTGGAGAGGGAGATTATGCTAATATAGAAATGAAATCTCTGTATGATTACCATACCCTGACCTTATGCCATGCAACACCTTTGAATGCTTGGGACGGAACTGAAAAAATAGGAAAGAAAATTAAATCATTTACTAAAGTCATAAAAGGCACAAAAGAAACCTTCACTTATTTCTTACAAAGACTGATTTCAGCAGTAAATAGAATGATGCCAGAGTAAGAGGTTAGACAAATAATAGTTGAATCTGTGGCTTTTGAAAAGACTAATTGTCAATACAAAAGGATAATTGGGCTGTTAAAGGCAAGAGTATAACTCTTGGAGGAATGGATCTGAGATACAGGCAATATTGAATCTTATAACCATGATGATACTTGAATAGGAGAGGTGACTTCCAGAGGTTTGAAGAAAAATTGAAATGTCAAATGTTTCCATTGCTGTACACAAGGTCACATAAAAAGGGATGGTAAGCAGGGTGTTCCTAGAGACAATGTTTTTCAAAGCACAGTCCAAACAGTTCCTTTCCAGATTATGCAGAAGGTGTGGCAAGGGCAGGCATTGGACTAATAAATGTAGATCAACAAGGAACAGTCAAGATAACCCTTTGATATTGGGAAACACCTTGAGGAGCCTCTTGCAGGCCCCCATGCCAAATTTGGTTCAGTCATTTCCTGTCGTTGTGGAGGAAAATCCTTCTCAGAGCAACTAAAGAACCTAATGCCTACTGTAAGAAACTGCTATGGACCATAGAACAGCTACAGAAGAGAAAACAAAAAAAAATCATGAGAAACCAGAACAAGAGAGACCTTTTGATTAGAAATTCATCAACAGGGTCACCATTCAATCTAAACTAACTTGTAAGACTGACAAATACTTTTCATTTGATCAGATATAACTCGCCAAAAGGGAACCTTCCCAAAATTAGGGTTGGGGAAGGATTTTGTTTTGTCTTTTCAGAATGAAGGCATTTACCTAATGGATCTGAAGACCACTGAACAAATGAGACATTTGAAGAAAAAGGTTAAATCATCCAAAGATAATGTCCCAAGAAAAAGAGTAAATTAGCCTATTGGTATATCACATCTCCAACAGGGTAAAACTTCATGAATCTTCCCAAATGTTTGTTTCTGCTGTTCTCCACAGACCTATAATGCAAATGGCCTTTTTGTTGTCTCACCCAATTAAAAATTGAAGCTGGCTTTTGGAGTGTGACTCTCTCCTTCTCTAAAGACATGATGCTTGTTAAACTGAATCCAAAATCTCTGTCTCATGTCAGAAAAGCCACCTGATATGGGACAGAAGAAAACCCAAATTTTAGGGACTATTTTATTGCTATTAACCTCATAACCCTTTGGTTTTATTTTAACTCTTTAAGAGCTTTTATTGAGGTATAAATATTTTCTGAAAGTTTATAATATATATGTATGTAATTTTAAATTTTTGTCATGATATTAAAGAACACTCATTAATTCTAGAAAAAGGCTTCATCAACCTTTCTGCACATGATTTCTGGTTTGAGTCTCTGTCAGTTTTCCGCAGTGAGCCATGACCATGCCTAAAAGTGACCTTTGAAGTCTCCAAAAAGAGGATGGGGCCTCACAATGACAATTCCACCAGGACTATGATAGCACCACTAAGCTGAAAACACCATTTGAAGATTGGATTTGGACTACCATTTGCTTGGGACAATTTCAAGGTAGCTAGCTGAGATGATCCAGCCTCACAGTCTACTCTAGCCAGGATTTGAGACAAGCCCTGCACTTTCCCGTTATGCAGAGACTAGACAACAAATGATACAGCTACCTCTCCCAGAACTTAACAATTAACCCAATTTTTTTCAGAATCCCCTAAAGATATTGTCTACCCCAAACAGCAAGAAGTAACTTTAAGAACATATTCTTTTATGCCCAAGAGGTGGGGTGGGTGATTTTTGGTTATTCAATGTGTTATGAATATTTGTCATTGTTTAGGGTGGTTGGTTACAAGTTGTTAATGGTAATGTGTAGCACAAACAATAAAATCCCAGAGACAGATATTGGGGTTCAACCTGAATATCAGAAAAGCAAAGCAGGTAGTGGAATTTGGTTTGTATAAAGAACAAGTAGGACATTTCCTTATAATCTCCTTGGCTTGTTGCCACGTAATGGAAAAGTCTTTTTTTAAACCTTTGCTATTGACATGACTTTTTTTTATAAAATTCTGAGGCCTTCAGCACACTTCCCATCCATAATTGATTAATTTTTGCATTACCTTGTGCTAGAGGACATAACAGACTTGTACAGGATGGATATGTGTTATGTATATGAGGGTGATTCCTATTCCTGATTATATCTTGTAACTGAATAAATAATAAAGTCAGTTCTATATTATTGGGTATAAATTCATTTGTTTCAATATACAAAACAAATCTTTCTGCACATTGCAAATCAGTAATTACGTTGAGAGGTTCTTTAAAATCCCTTAGTACCATGAGAATAGCATGTAATTCTGACTTTTGGACAGAATCATAAAAGCTTTGATCCACTTTATATAAATTTTCTGATTTGTAACCTGCCTTTCATAATTTTTTTGCATTAGTATAGAATGTAGAAGCTCCAGTTATTAGGGTATACTGTAAAATGTGAGGAAGGATCCTGCTAGTTCTCTTTATAAGTTGAATTCTCTTGCTTTTGGGATAGTTCTTGTTCATCTCTCCCCCTTCCAAAATTACTGCAAGATCTTTTCCAAGGTTCACTTTCTTCCCATAATTTGACAATTTCATCATTATTAAAAGGTACTATAATTTCTGCTGGGTCTACTCCTGCTAATTGATGAAGTCTCAATTTTCCTTTTAGAATTAATGCAGAGATTTTTTCCACATAAGTTTTTAATTTTTTACTTGGTTTATGTGGTAAAAAGACCCATTCTAAGATAATGTCTCCCTTCTGCATTAAAATTCCTATAGGGGAATATAAGGATGATAATATGACCAGAATGCAGTTAAGATTCGAATCCACATGATCCACATGTGCCTTCTGTAATTTCTCTTCAATCAAAGCCAATTCTCTCTCAGCTTCATCTGATAATTCCCTGGGATTATTTATGTCCTTGTCACCATGTAAGGTTTTGTTTAAACTGATCAGGTCATCAGGACCTAATCCAATAGTGCGCTGTAGATAGAAAATGTCTCCTAGCAATCTTTGAAAGTCATTATGAATCTGCAATCAGCCTGGCAATGGTGGCATATGCCTTTAATACCAGCACTCTGGAGGCAGAGACAGGCTGATCTCTATGAGTTTGAGGCTAGCCTGGTCTACAGAGTGAGTTCTACACAGAGAAACTGTCTGAAAAAAAAGGGTCGGCACTCAATCTCTCCTAATTTGCACCTTACGGGGTCTAATTTTTTGTAAACCTATTTTATAACCCAAATAATTAATAGAATCTCCTTTTTGTTATTTTTTCAGGAATAATTTGTAATCCCCAATAAGGCAAAATTTTCTTTATTTCTTCAATCATTCTTTCTGAAGTATCTACATTTGAATCAGATAGCAAAATATCATCCATGTAATAATAAACTATAGATTTAGGAAGTTGCTTACATATCATTTCCAATGGCTGGATTAAAAAATATTTGCATGGGGGGAACTATTTAGCATTCTTGTGGGAGAACCTTCCATTGCTATCTCTTGGTAGGCTAAGAATTACTAAAAGTAGGCACTGTGAAGGCAAATTTTTCCTCTGTCTTTTTCTTGTAAAGGTATAGTAAAGAAACAATCTTTTAAATCAATCACTATAAGAGGTCATTCTTTAGGCAATAGAGAAGGCAAAGGAATGCCAGACTGTAGAGAGTAGATTTGTTCAGTCACTTTATTAATAGCTCTTAAATCTGTTATCATTCTCCATTTTTCAGATTTCTTTTTAACAACAAACATAGGAAAATTCCAAAGGCTGTTTGATTCTTCAGTTTCCTGAGCATCTAATTGCTCATGTACCAGCTGTTCTAAAGCCTGCAGTTTATTGTCAAAGGCCATTGCTTAACCTATATAGGTTTTTCTGTCAACCATTCTAAAGGTAAGAATGTTGGTGCCTTTGAAATGTCAGTAGCTTCTTGCCCTGTTCTTGTACAACCTGAATGGTCAGTGACTGTTCTTTATAGTATTTGTAATGTTTTTCCAAGAAACATATGTTAATTAATTGTAATATTGGGGCAACATTAATCTAAGTATTCCATTGCTATAACAAATCACATCCCCACAAATTTATTGCTGTGTTAACCACATATGGTTTTAATATTCTTCTCTGTCCTTTCAGCCCTATATGTTTGACCTCTGCTTTACCCAAGATAAAATTCTGATTCCTAAAAACTGAACATTAACATCCTGAAGAGGCCAGTTTGGATGCAAAGATTCTGATGAAACTATTCTTACAGTCACACCTGTGTCTACCAGACATTCAATTTATTTATTCTTATTTTAATTTTTGACTTTGTTCATTTATAGAAATTTGCCAAAATACTTGCCTTATGGTTTCTCCTGAATTTTTTATTCTCTCGTCTATAGATGTTCTATTATCCAGAGCAGTGTGGTTTCTTATGATAGGCATTAGATTCTTTAATTACTCTGGGAAGGAGTTTCCTCCATGATGGCAGAAAACAATTGAACCAGATTTGGAATTGGGGACTGTGAGAGGCCCCTCATGGAGCTTCCCAATGGCAAAGGATTACCTTGACTATCCCTCCTTGACCTACATTCATTAGTCCAGTGCCTGCCTTTGCCACACCTCTGCATAATCCAGAAGGGAGGGGTGTTTTGAATTGATTTTTCTTAGAAAAAAACTGTTTCTAGGAACACCTTGTCTACAATCCCTACTAAGGTGACTTTATTTGCCAAAATTATATCATTCGACATTTCTATTTTTCCTCAAACCTCTAGAAATCATTCTCCTATCCATGCATTATCATAGTCATGAGATTCAATATTGAATGTATCTTGGATCCATTCTTCCAAAGTTGCTGGCCTTGCCTTTAACGGCCTAATTATCTATCCTTTCACATAGAGAATTGGCATTTTCAAAAGCCAGAGTTTCAATTATTATTTGTCTAGCTTCTAAATTTGGTATCATTTTATTTACTGCTGAAGTCAATCTTTGTAAGAAATCTAAAGGCTTCCTTTGGGCCCTGTATAACTTTAGTAAATGACTCAATTTTCTTTCTTATTTCTCCAATTCTGTCCCAAGCATTCTAAAGTTGCTGTATAGAATAAATCCAGGATGTGGTCATCATATACAGTTTGCCTTTCTATAGTATCATAATCTCCTTCTCCAAGAATTTGATCTTGGGAGATTTCTCTACTATTGTTCAATAATCTTAGCCTCTTCTCTGAACCACATACTCCATTGTAATTGTGTACCTGACTCTAAAACACCTTTAACCAATTCTATCCAGTCTTTAAGGATAATTCTATTACAAACTGATCACAAGTTTTACATTTGCTTCACAAAAGGTGAATGCATGCCAAATGAGACTATTACTTTCTTGAATCTCCTTAAATCTAACATTGGCATAGGAGTCCAGCTAGCTGTAACAGAGCCTCTGCCATTTGGCAAGTCCTGTAAGGTTACTGGATATATTAAGGTTGGTTGTTTGAAAACCTTAGGCTGTTCCTCTCTACTCTTGTAATGCAAATGCTGAAATTGGTTGTCCACTAAATTTCTCTGTCTGGATTTGAATATCTCTGTGATCTGTTTTATTAGTTTTTTCTAAGACCTGTATCCTAGCACTCAGCTTAACCAACTTTTTAGTGATAAGACAAAAATGATAAGGCTGATAATGTTTACAAGTGAAAGTACATGAAATTACTGTCAATTAAATTATCCCATATAAATTAGATATTCTCTCATTTAATCATTCCATTTTCAAACTGTCCAGCATGTTATCATACAGAGACATAAATCTCTCCAATGTAATAGTGTTTCCTTTTATTTATTTATTTATTTTAGTTTTCCATTATTTAATGTGGGGAAAAAAACCTGTCTCTTTTAACTAATTCCTCCCTTTAAGAGTTCCCAATTATCTTACCAAATCTGTTGACAATGTTGATAAATATGTGAGGCTTCTGGCTGCTGTATAGAATAGTAAAAGCCTGACTGTATTTCAAGGCAGCAGCCCAAAAAGGGTGTTCAGGGAGAGCCTGCCAGATTGAATAAACAAAAAACCTATCTGATAGGGCAGTGACTTTAGCCACTTGTAGCTCTGGCCTCTGCTGGTGGCTTCAAAGCCACAGGCAAATGGCTTTTTCATGAATTTTTTACCCTAAACGTTGAGTACCAAAATGTAGCGTGAATAGTCAAAACAGAGACAGATATTGGGGTTCAAGTGGAAGATCAGAAAAGCAAAGTAGCCAGTCACTGGTTCTTGCCTCTACCTCAGAATGAAATGGCAATCCTGCCTCCATGAATCCTCAGAATGAGACTGAGCCTGAGAGTTAGTTGTCTCCTCTCACCTTGCATTTCTCTCTAGTGCTGGGATTAAGGGTGTGTACCACCATCACTTAGTCTATGACTGACTAGGGTGGCTGCTTGGATTAAAGGTGTGTTCCACCACTGCCTGGCCTGTATGGCTGACCAGTGTGTTTGCTTTGCACTGATCTTCTGGCAAGATTTATTTATTAAAACACCAATAATATACCACTATAAACACACTATTGGATGATTAATGAATCATCAAAGAAATCAAGAAAGAAATTTTAAAAGATTATAGAAATGAATGAAAGTGAAATTATAATGTCAAAACCTATGGCATACAGAAGTCAGTTTTAAGAGGGATATTTATAGGTATATTTACACAGTCTAGCTTATATTTAAAAAAAAGCAACAATAGAAAGGTTTTAAAAAATGAGGATTGACCTTAAAGCTTTGGAAAAACAAGAACATATGAGGCACAAAAGCAGTAGATAGGAGAAATTAATCATAACAGAAATGAATGAAATGGGACACAGCAACAAACTACATAGAATTAGGGCTGGCAAGATGACTCGGTGGTTATACAAATCTGACAACCTGAGTTGATCTCAAACTCCCCAAAAGCTATGTGTGGTGATCAAACCTGTAGTCACAGTACTTCCATGGCAAGATGGTCTAGACAGAGGCAGGACAATCACCTGGAAGCTGCTGGGACAACTAGCTAAGAATACAAAGGGTAATAGAAACAAGCAAACAAAAACTCCTGTCTTAATGAAGTGGAGGAAGAGAACAACTCCCAAAAGTTGTCTCCTGACTTCTACATGTGTACCATGGTACACACATGCTCACATTTACACACAATGTTGCTAGTAATCGATGAGTTGGTTCTTTGAAAAGATTGGTAAAAATCTCATGGTCAAATTAA
The DNA here is from genome assembly GCA_001685075.1 of Bramus lutescens. Taxonomy (NCBI): domain Eukaryota; kingdom Metazoa; phylum Chordata; class Mammalia; order Rodentia; family Cricetidae; genus Bramus; species Bramus lutescens. Next base: position 49,353 of record LOEQ01005529.1, on the reverse strand, counting down.
CCAAAGAAAGACACAAATTATACAAATTAATAAGATGAGAGATGAAAGGGGGAATATTCCAACAAATACCAATGAAATTCAGAAAATAAAAAATATTTAAAAACCTATATTCCACTAAGCTGGAAATTCTAAAAGAACTAGATGAGTTTCTAGATGCATATAACCTGTCAAAACTATACCAAGATAAAGCAATTTAAACAGATTTATAACAAGCACTAAATTTGAAGTAGTAATTAAAAATCTCTGAACTAAAAAGAGCCCATTATATGTATGTATGTCTATATTGCCTGCAGAAGTCATAAGACCTTCAAAGAAGTAATAACACTATGTCTCAAGTTATCACATAATATAGAAAATACAGAAAAGGAAGAAATGCTTCTAAACTTGTTTTTAAGTGTGTGTGTGTGTGTGTGTGTTTAGGGATGTGCACATGAGTTCAGGTGTCTGAAGAGACCCAACTTAGAGCTTGAGTTGCAGGCAGTTGTGAGCCACCTGATGCAGATGCTGGGAATTGAATTAGGGTCCTTTGCAACAATAGTGTATGCTCTTAACCTCTGAGCCATATTTCCTATCCCAACTCTTTATGAAGCCAGTATTATGCTGATATTCAAAGTAGATAAACTCACAACAACAACAACAAAGAAAAGAAATTCAAGATCAATATTCTAATGAACATAGATGCAAAAACTCTCAATGAAACACTTGTAAGTCATTTTAGATCACATTAGAAAGGTGGCTTGATCACAGGATCAAGGTGGCTTCTTTCTAGAGATTCAGGAATAAACCAACACAAATGAATCAATAAATGCCATTCACAGAAATGGATTCCAAGACAGAAATCACATGATCATTTTTGTAGGCACAGAAAAGGCCTTCAACAGAATCAAATATCCTTCATAACAAAAGTCCTGAGAAGGATAGACGTGGAGGGAGCATATCTCAACACACTAAAGGCTCCAGTGACAAAACTACAGTCAACAGCTGGTTTTGGTACTAGAGAAATGCCTTCCACCAGTGTCCACTAACTGACCCTCAGCTAGGGTAGAACCTCATGAGCTCCTTCCCCACCCATGCTGGAATGTTTACAGGCTCAAACTTTTGTAGGTAAACAGAGTCATTGTGTGTTCATGACTTCAACATATCCAGAAGACAGCATTTCCCAGCACTCCTCCTCATCCTCTGACAACTAAGTTCTTTCCACCCACTTTCTGCGATGTTCCTACAGTGAAGCTTATTTGGTCTTCAAGATAATGAGTTTGATGATTACTATTAGAGATGATGTTTGCCAGGTGGTTTTTGTGTAGACTCTCTTTAATATTTTTTTGGGGGGGGTTGATTTTTCAAAACAAGGTTTCTCTGTGTAGCCCTGGCTATACTGGAACTTGCTTTGTAGACCAGACTGTCAAAACATTCAGAAATCTTTCTGCCTTTGCCTCCTAAGTGCTAGGATTAAAGTTGTGCACCACCATGCCTGGCTCAAGAATCCCTTTAATGCTTTAATGAAAATTCTCCCCCATCCATGGTCTGCTCAGAGTGCATTCCTTAAAAAGCATGGATTTTCGGCAGAGTTTCAGATGGTTTTTCTGAAGCTACAGCAGAGTTGATGGCATCTTTTTTTTTATTTGTCTGGAAATGTGGTGATGGATAGTACTGCTTTTTCCAATGGTCATTCAATGTTGAATGTGCTGCATTTAAACCATAACGCAAGCCTCATCTCTTGTAGCTATTTCTGGACTTCCCTCCTGAAGGGGTGGTGATAGGGCAGCTCATACGACTGAGAAGCCTGAGTAACTCACAAGGCTCAGGAAGCAAATGGATTCCAGAATATTCACAAGGTTCCTCCCCAAGGTTGCATAAGCACTAGCTAAAGGAGAGGAGACCCTCTTCATCTCAGAGTTGGGCCAAGAGTTCACGGGAGGAAGCGGCTTTTGTGAGATTTTTGATGATGTGTGATCTGACTCTTTGAGTCACACATGTTCCTATCAGTAATCCCAATAAACTAATTGGTTCACTACCTAGAGTTGGGTGGAATAATTTCTTTGGTCTGCAGTTCCTGCCCTCTCTGAGATGAACAGATGTTTGTTCACATTTCCCTAGGAAGTCATAAAATATCTGTTAATACAGTAGAGCATAGAATCACTTAGTTTTTTCCTAGGAACCTTGCAACTATGTTTATGAAGAGATTATTTTGGAATTGTCAAGTTTGGTCTCAGTGTCAGGTAAACATCATTTTCAAAGTTCAGTTGTCCCTTTTCAACTGTGTTTGTGTGAGTTAGTTTCCATCATTATAAGAAAATACCCAGGACCAGAAAAGATCTGTTTCAGTTAGTTGTTTTAAAGGCTTCAGTTGATGATTGATTAACTTTGTTTATTTCGGCCCATGGTGAGACAGCAGACTATTGCCAAAGTGTGTGGTAGAAAAAAAAAGTGTTCTTATTTTGTCACCAGAAATTAGAGAGGTTAAGGAAGAGAACAGGGTCTCACAAGTCCATCGAAAGCCATGACCCCAATAACTTCAAGAGCTCCCAATGGGCCCAATGGCTTCATCATCTTTCTATGGCAGTTCTGTGGGGACTATGTCTGCCTTAGTTTCTCTCGAGTCTCTGGGATCTGCCATCAGTAGCTTAAGGAATGATGATCTCATGGCTTCAGAGAGATTCTAGTTCATCAAAGTGGAAGAAACTGTGGTGACAGGAGTGACTCCATCTGTGGCATTGGAAGCAAGGGACAACAGCTGCTCACATGTTACAGACCAGGAAGCAGAGTCCAAGATCTAAACCAGGGCTGCATATTGCCTTTACTTCACTGTGGAAAAGCTCCAGGGCCTTTCAAACAGTACCACAAGCTGGGAACCAAGTGGTCAAAGCAGGAGCCCATGGGGGAACATCCCAGACAGAAACCACAGCAAAACCTTTAACTTATGAGCCTTTATGGTCATCTAAGATACTAACTATAGCAATGTTCAAAATCAGACGTTTTTATTGATTGCTTCGTAATGTTACAGTTACGTGGCTATCTCTACAGTTATAGGAATATTTAAACTACAGATTTAAAGTTATGCTTATAGATTAATCATGTTTCCCGTTTCCTCTTCAATCATGTAACTTCTTAAGAGGAAAGCAAAGGGAGCAGAGATATCTGTGACTCTGTGATCAAGGCTGTAGACCCTGGGTAATCAAAGGAGCCAGGAAAACAAATGTACACATACTGTCTCTCTGTTCTCCATCCTGCCAGAAACTCTCCTTACAAAGGATGGCACTGTCCAAGGAAGGCAAGGAAGCTCATTGGGGTGGTTAATAAAGGTTCAGCTGCCAGGACCCATTTTAAGAGGAAAACAAGGGCATTAATTGGTACAACTCATGGCAAGGATGGCGATAGAAACAGAGGCAGGCATGGTAGCTCGTGCATGTAATTTCACTACTTGGGAAGCTGGGGCAAGAGGATGAAAACAACAATTGTGCAAATGTGTTTAAGGAGCCCTGTTCTGTTGTTGAATGACATTAAGTTCCTCAAAAGACTCCCTGACTCTTGGGCCTTTTGTGACACAGATGGAACCCCCAGGTTATGATCAAGCTGGTGGACAAGCTGGTGCTTTCAGGCTTTAACTCTAGTTCGAGTCTCCCTCCTAAACATTAATCTAGAATTTCATGCATCCTCTTGCTGGTTTTGGCAAGTAATAAAATTTCACTGATTAATCCCCCCTTGTTTCCCTCTATAAACTTTAAAGACTTTGTGGGCCACCATGCAGGAATGGTACTCTGCGTACCTCACACAACATTTCCCCAGACCACTGCCTCCACACCTTGACTTGCAAACTATTCTCTTCCCTATGCAAAAGCTCTCCAAATCATTTGTTTTTTTTACGCTAATTGCTTTATCTTGAGAAGGTTGCCTGCCTCCTCTTAGTTAGCGACATAACCCCCACTGCATTGCATTTGCCCCTCCAATCACAAAAGCACATTACCAAGAAAAATCAAAGAGGCTCAGTCTATGCTGGAATCAACTCAAGTCATGAGCCTTAGACATCAGGAAAAATGACTTCAAGGTCTGAGTCTGGCGCCAAGGACGACATGAATGTCCTTCTGCGGAGCCCTCCAGCACTGTACAGTAAGGCTGGAAAAGGGATAAGCTTCTATTTACAGTAGGTTGAATCCCTCCAGGGAATTCAGGCTAGAAAGACTCTGCCTGAGCCAGCTTGCCTCTCCCAAGGGCTCTCCCCATGGCCCCCTTCATTTCCTTGTTGCGGAAGCTGTAGATGATGGGGTTGCACATGGGGGTGATGATGGTGTAGAGGAGGGAGAAAGGCTTGTCTTTGTCAGGCCCATGTGTACTGCGGGGATTCATGTAAGAGAACATGGCTGAGGTGTAGAAAAACATGACCACAGTCAGGTGGGAGGCACAAGTGGAGAATGTCTTCCCCTTACCTGAGGAAGAGGATCTGCTAAGGATGGAGGCCAGGATGCGGGCGTAGGAGGTGACAATGAGCACCATGGGGCTGAGCAGCACCACAATGGCATCAAGAAAAATCAACTTCATGCTGAGTTTGGGGTCCCCACAGGAGAGAGCAATCACTATGGGGGCCTCACAGAAGAAGTTTTCTATGNATGACCACAGTCAGGTGGGAGGCACAAGTGGAGAATGTCTTCCCCTTACCTGAGGAAGAGGATCTGCTAAGGATGGAGGCCAGGATGCGGGCGTAGGAGGTGACAATGAGCACCATGGGGCTGAGCAGCACCACAATGGCATCAAGAAAAATCAACTTCATGCTGAGTTTGGGGTCCCCACAGGAGAGAGCAATCACTATGGGGGCCTCACAGAAGAAGTTTTCTATGCGGTTTTCTCTGCAGAATGGACCTCGGAAAGTCATATAATCGAGAAGGATGCCATTGATCATCCCAAAGATCCAGGAAGTCAGCACCAGCCTAACACACATCTGCCGATTTATGATCTGGACATAGTTCAGTGGGTGACAGATGGCAACATAACGATCATAGGCCATAAAAGCCAAAAGGATGCACTCAGCCACACCCACACCAAAGACCAGATACATCTGAGTCAAACAGGAGGCAAAAGAGACCGTGTGGTTATTGGTCACCAGATGGATCAACATCTGTGGGATGGTGGTGGTGATGAAGCAGATGTCCAGGAAAGACAGGTGTCCAAGGAAGAAGTACATGGGGCTGTTGAGTCTGGGGTCAGTCCAGGTGATGAAGATGATGAGGCCATTCATGGCCATGGCGAGGCAGTAGAGAGCCAGGAAGAGGATGAAGAGCAATGCCCGTGTGGAAGGGGGACTCTGCTCAAAGCCCACGAGGATGAACTCTGAGACTGTGCTGCTGTTCTGTAGGACCATCCCTTGGAGTCTGTTTGGAGAGGGAAGGGCAGGTGAATGGACAGTGTATAAGAGTGATCTGCTTTGATTTTCTGTTACTGTGAAAAAGTATGGACTAAAAGCAGCCTAGGAAGACAAAGGTTTATTTTGGCTATAGGTTATATGTAGTTCATTATTAAGGGAAACCAAGGTAGGAATTTAAGGTAGGCACCCTTAGACAAGAGCTGAAGCAGAGACCCCGGAAGAACACTGCTTACTGCTTTTCTATCCTTGGCTTTGTGACTTTGTTTGACTACCTTTTTCATACAGTTCAAGTGCTCTCAAACATGGTACTGCCCATGAGCTGGGCCATCCTGCATCAAGCAACAGTTATGACAACGCCCCACAGGTTTGCCCACAGGACAAGCTGATGGAAGTAATTCCTCTACTGAGACTCCTTCTCAGGTGTGTTTAGGTTTGTTTCAAATTGACAAAGGCAAGCCTGCATAAGAAAATGTTTGGATAACCTACTTCCATAATTATAGACTAGGGGGAAATGAAGAAAAAAGATAGCAAGTTTAATTACGCTAAATTCTATTAAAGGCACAGAAAATGTCAGGGCAATTGTAGGCTACAGGTATGAACATCAACCAAGGGCTGAGAGCTCTCTAAGTGTGAGTATGTTTCCCACCAAGAAGAGAGAATTTACTTCTCCCATGTAACCTCATTGAGTACACAGGACAAAACACAGCAAAACAACCAGGTAACAGTGTTTTGCAAAATTCTAGGATCAGTTTAAAAGCAGGGAGGAAATGGGCATTTTACGTAGGATTTTTTTGTCTACTAGATTGGTCCTGAAATACAATCGTCTGTCTCTCCTACCCCTCCCTACTTATATATAGAGAGAGAAGTTTAAGATTTGCAGCAAAATTGAAGAGAGATTAATGCTTACCTTCAGCCCCCAGATTCTCATCCACTAATCTCTGGTTGTCTGTTCACTCCCCGTGCCCAACTAACTCCCTGACTGATAATTTCATAGTTTTCTGGACTGTTGAAGTGGTCTTAAATTGGTGGGTTTCTGATTAGAGACAAACAGTATGGAACAGGATCTAGAACTGCATAACAAACCATTGAATAGAACTTTGATATGAAGACACAGGCAGAATCTGAGAGCTCTCTGAGTGTGAGTATGTTTCCCACCAAGAAGAGAGAATTTACTTCTCCCATGTAACCTCATTGAGTACACAGGCCAAAACACAGCAAAACAACCAGGCAACAGTGTTCTGTAAAATTCTAGGATCAGTTTAAAAGCAGGGAGGAAATGGGCATTTTATTAACATAAATCACCAAAGTTTATTGAGAGAAAGTTGAAGTTGTACTAATATCACGAGTGAAATTCATCACTGCTGAATATTGAAAGCAGTTTTTAATGATAGCTACATGTTATGGTCTCCTAGAGATTTTAAAAACACCCCTATGCCAAGACTGTTTACCAGACCATTAAAACAGTAGGTATTGGGAGGCATTCAGGCATCCAGACATTAAAATTTGAATTAACAATACTAATCATAGAGGGTAGATAGATAGATGATAGATTTTTATGCGTATATATATATATAGAGAGAGAGAGAGAGAGAGGGAGGGGGAGAGAGAGGTGTGTG
>LOEQ01005529.1:18701-28994 GCA_001685075.1 Bramus lutescens | reverse complement strand
ATGGGCCAAGCAGTGATTTAATTAATACAGTTTCTGTGTGGTTATTTTGGCTCTGGGTGGCCAGGATGAACAAGCATCCTTCCCCCAACAGATGCTAGAGCATCTTTCTTGGAGGCAGCAAAAAATTGGACCCTGCTTTCTAATAGAATCTGGTAGTGTATCTCTTTTTATTGGGGACCAAGAACCATAAATATTCTGAGTTTTATTACTGAAAAATGTTGTTTGATTTTTATTGTTTTGTTGATTTTTTGGTGGTGTTTTCTTAGACTTCTTTTTGTTAACTGTCCTGGTATTGCTAATTTTTCCTCCGTGGCCTTTTGAAGATGTTTCCTTCTCTACTCTGAAGCATTCCTTCCAGTATCTTCTGGAAGCTTGCTGATCATATAGTTCTTTAGTCTGCTATTGTTATTGGCAATTTTATTTATCCTTCAATTTAGAATAGATAGTTTAACAGGTATAATAAGTTAGGTTGGCAGATCTTTCAGAACTTGGAATTTATTTTTCTAAACCCTTTAACAGTTTTTGTCAAATAGTCAGTGGACACACCAATTAACTGACCTTCATATGTGACTTGGATTTTCTCTCTTGCAGCTTTTAATAGTCTTTTTTTATTTGTGTTTTAAGTGTTTTAGCTATAACATGTCATGAGACATTTCTTTTTGGGTTTTCTTTTGTTTTTTCATTCTGTAAGTCTTTTAAACCTGAATCTCTCTCTAGATTTGGGATTTGTTTTCTTCAATGATTTTATTGAAAATATTTGCTATATTTCTGGCCTTGAATTCGTCATCTCATATGTGTATAATCCATATATTTAGTCTCTTCATAGTGTCCTAAAGTTCCTATATATTCAGTTTTTTAGTGTACTAGTTAGGGTAGCTATTGTTGCGATGAAACACCATGACTAAAGCAGCTGGGGAGGAAAGGGTTTATTTGGCTTTCACTTCCATATCACTGTTCATCACTGAAGGAAATCGGGGGAGAAACTCAAACAGGGCAGGAACCTGGAGGCAAGAGCTGATGTAGAGACCATGGAGTTCTACTTACTGACTTGTGCCCCATGCTTGCTCGGTCTGCTTTTATTTTATAGAATCAAGGACCACCAGCCTAGGGTTGATTCCACCCACAATGAACTGGGTCCTCCAGCATCAATCACTAGTTAAGAAAATGCCTTACAGCACCATCCTATGAGACATTTCCTAAATCAAGCCTCTTCCTCTCTGATGACTATAACTGTGTCAAGTTGACATAAAACTAGCCAGCACAACGGATCCTTTGTCAACTGGACACACAAACACATCACTGTTAAGCTACAACTTGTCCTTTCTTGTTCATTCTCAAGATCACACATTAATAAAGACATCACAATGTAAAATATTTTACAAACTTAAAAAGTGCCACAAGCTTAAAAATTCTAACACTTCAAAACTGTCTCTTTCAAAAAAAAATACCCAGTCTCTTTTAAAATCTTGTCTTTGTAAAACTTCAAAATCTCTTTTTCTTTCTCTTTCTCTTTCTTTCTTTCTTTCTTTCTTTCTTTCTTTCTTTCTNNNNCTTTCTTTCTTTCTTTCTTTCTTTCTTTCTTTCTTTCTTTCTCTCTCTTCCATTAAAAGCTTCTCAACTGTGGGCTCCTGTAAAACAAAAATAAATTAGGTATTTCCTTTCTTCAAGAGGAAGGAAGCAGGGCACAGTCACAATCAGAACTAAGCAAAACCAAACTCCAACAGTGTAAATAACTCAATGTCCAGTAACTATATTCTGGGTTCTTACAAAAGGCTTGGGACATTTCTCCATCTCTGCACTCTGCAGCACACACAGCTTTTTTCCTAGGCTCAGGCAGGTTCCATTGTCCACTGTTGCTATCCTTGGTGGTCATCCCATGGTACTGACATCTCCAAAATGCTGGGGAATTCTGCTGCAACTGGGCTGCACTTTTGCCTATAGCCTCTCTTGGGCTCTCCTCATGGTGCCAAGCCTCAACTTCTTTGTATGACCTCTACAGTCCCTTCAACTGCCACTGAAGCTTCACCTTCACCAATGGCCTCTCCTCAGCCTCTCAAAGCCAGTACCTGAGTGACCACTACCAAGTTCAGCTGCCAGCACAAGGTACAATCTTGGCCACCTCTGGAACGCAGCTTCTGTGTGCTCTCAGGAAACACTTCCCAGAAGATTTCACCTCAGTGATGCTGGTCTCTTTTCAAACACCACGAATTTCTCAGCTCCAGCTGGCCAGCATCAATTGTTTCAGTAATGCAAAGGTTTCCCTTTAATATTGCCAGTCTCTTGTTAATCATAGACAACTGTTCGGGCCCAGCTGACAATAACCACAGAATGGCCCTGATAGAGTCTTTAAACTTCCTCTGAAACTTTACCAGACAGGCCTCCATCCTCTGCATATTATGTTCCAATCTCTTAGGAAAGAGCCCACTGAGCTCTCAACACTCAATGTTTTTTCCAGTCCAAAATTCCAAAGTTCTTCCATGGTTTCACAACAATACCCCACTATCCTTGTACCAACTTCTGTCATAGTTATAGTTATTATTGCTATATAGTTATTATATGACCAAAGCAACCTGGGGAGGAAAGGGTTTATTTGTCTTACATTCCATTGTCACAGTTCATCATCAAAGGAACTCAGGGCAGGAACTCAAACAAGGCAGGAAATTGGAGGCAAGAGCTGATGCAAAGTCCATGGAGGAGTGCTGCTAACTGACTTGCTCAGTCTGCTCTCTTACAGAACCTAGGACCACCAGCTCAGGGTTGGCCCCCTGCACTGTGGGTGGTCCTCCCACACTGGTCACTACAGATATGCCCTACAGGCTTGCCTACAGCCCAGTTTTAGGGAAGCATTTTCTCAGTTGAGGATCCTTTCCTCTGAAGACTCTGGCTTGTGTCAAGTTGATATAAAACTAGCCGGAACAATTCATGTTAGAAAATGTATCATTTTATTTGATTGGTTATCCAATTCTGTCTGTTACACACTTATTCTGCTGTTGAGGCTTTCCATAGAGCTTTTTATTAGACTCTGCGTCTTTTCATTTACTCTTTCATTTCAGTTTGGGCTTTCTTCAGTGTTTCTATCTCTTTATTAAATTTAATTTCCATATCTTGAGTTATTGTCCTTATTTTAGTCATGTGTGTTTTGTTGGACTTTAATTTATTCATGCCTTTTCTTTCATTCAGGTATTTATCTTTGTCCCCTTTGAATTAATTGAACTCACTGAACACGTTTATAATTGTTTTTTTTTAATTGTGTATCTTGAATTTCATTTAAGTTGTTCTTCCTAGGGTCTGTTACTACCATATTGGTGATTTGGGTGGGATATATTTTCTTTACCATTTGTACTCTTGTGATGGGACTTGGGCGTCTGGAGTTAGAGTATCTTGACCCGTATATTTGGCCCATCAGTTCTTTGTTTGTTTGAGACAGGTTTCTCTGTGTAACCCTGACTATCCTGGAACTCAATCTGTATATCAGGCTGGCCTCCAGCTCAGAGAGCTGCCTCTGCATCCCAAGTGCTGGGACTAAAGGCATGCACCACTGCCTCCTGGCTTATTCAGTCTATCTGGATAGAATCCAAAAGTAGGGTGTCAGGCTAGACAGCCTGAAGAGTTTAGAAGAGGCAGAGCAGAGGGGCTTGGGTCTCTTACTGGGTCCAAGGCTGCAGTGATTAAAAGAAGCCCTTAGAGCCACCAAGTGGAGTGGCTGGGGCATGTGGGTCCAGGGCCAGGAAGGTTGAGGCCAGACTGATGTTGGGGCAGGTTCTTTTACTAGATCCAGTCTGAAGCTACAGTAATTACATGGAACACTTTGTGTGTAGGGGTCCAGAGGTTGAGAGAACAAGAAACTGTTGTGGGGGTGGAGAGGTCTCTTACCCCTCTTCCCAGATCCACATCTGTAGCAATGGCACTGCTGGAACAGCACAAAGACGAAAAAGCAACCAAATTGCCAAGATTTTTCTTTCATGACAAAGGTAAAAATGATAGAATCAGATTCTCAGCATTTTATGATCCACAGTGAATTCATAGATCTAGAACTGATCAGTAGCAAATGTAAAAAGAGCCAGGTAGCAGATGTATTTCTTCTGGTGTCAGCATTCCATGCCAATCATAAAATAGTTCTAAGGTACACAAGCCCAGCATGAACCTGATCAGTCTATAGATCTAACCACTATTTGTGGAAAACACAAGAAACAGAAGAACCTTAAACAATGTCACATATATGCAGTCAGCAAGAACAACAATGTGAAAAATTGTCGAAACTGCCAACTTCTTTAACAAAACTCAGGAAGAGGAGTTGGTACAGCTTGAATATGTAGTGTCCCACATTGGCTTTTATGTTGAAACCTTAGCCACAAACAAATATTATCATTTAGGATACACACTTCTGGATGCACCAATGAAGGGTCTTTATTGGGCTAACTCAGATAGGAAGAACATCACAAATGTGGCCAGGACCATTCCATGGAGTAGGGTCCTGAACTGGATAAAAGAGAGAAAACAGACGGAGTGCCAGCATTCATCTCTCTGTTTCTGAGCGTGGACACAGCAGAGTCAGCGGTCTTCCCTTCCCTGCCATGATGAACTGAATCCCTCCAGAGTATCAGCCAAAATAAGTCCTTCTTGCCTTAAATTGCTATTATCAGGCATTTGATCATAAATTGCTTTCATTGGGTATTTAATGAGAAAAATAACTTACAAATCATTCTTTTCTTAGTCTGTCCACTTAAAAAAGAGAAAGAGATTTGAGATAAATTAAGTTTAGATTATCACAAGTCAAATAGTTTGGTTTGCTGTAAAATATCTTAAACATTTTCTCTGCCAAATGCATGCTATTGATAGAAAATGAAACAGTTCCAAAATTCATCTCGTGATTTAATCCTTTTCTTAGGCAATCCTTAACATTTTTCCATCATGGGAGTTTTGGAATTGTTACTCCAGTATTAACAGGTCAACTTCTGGTTGGGGCCTGGGAGGATGGATGGCTCAGTTAGTGTGGTGGTTTGAATGAATATGGCCCCCAGAGGCTCCTATATTTAGATCCTTGACCCCCAGCTAGTGGAACTGTTTAGGAAAAGAACAACTATGTGATGATTGGCCATGGAGACAGGACTCTTGGGAAAGCTTGGAAGAACTAAGGTGAGCTGTGAGGTGGTGACATTGGACCAAGTCAGCCGTTGGCTCTTTGGCTGATTGTTCCTTAATTAAAAAATATGAAGATGTGTTTCTGTAAAGGTCACAAGCAGCAACTCCAGGGAAGCAAACACTTCTATCGGGGCTCTGCTCTGCCCCAGCCCTGTCCCCAGATGCACCCTCTCGCATCAGTGATGCGTATTCTTCCAGATCTTTGCATGTGTTTGAGCCCATGTGCAGGATAGAAGGGAAGCTTTGTCACGCAAGGCATTCTTTTATGTCACTAATGTGATTCGGTCTATTATTCTGTGCACACACACTGTTCACCTCATGGTCTGTCTCAGAGACAGACTTTGCCATTGCTCTTTTGTTTTTATGCGATTCGCTGAACAATCTTTCCTATGAATGGGTAATTCATTCAATTATTAGCAGCATGTCAGTGGGTCTCAACATTTTGCTGTCATAATCAGTGCTGAGTGAAATCTTGTGAGTTTTATTTATTTGTGCTGTTATTTTATGATAGGTATTCTGGGTAGAATTCTGCATTGAAGGGCATGCTCATTAAAAAAATTAGATACTGTCAAATTGTCAATGTGTGAGACTGCTTCCTATAATTATTGTCAGTTTCACTGTATTTTCCAAAATAGCCTCTAATTGTGTTAATTTGCATATCTTTAATTACTTGTGGCTAACAATCTTTTCACATGCTTGCTTGTTTCTTATATATTTTCAATTTTCTGTCTTATTTCTGCAGCCATTTTTATTGGGTAAAGCTTTTCTTCTTACTTATAAGCATTGTCTCAAGCATAAGCAAGTTATTGCAAATATTCTCCCATGTAAATAACTAGCCTATTTGATAATTGTGTCTTTTGTCATACAGAGGGTTTCATTTTGACATAATCAATGCATTGCCCTAAACTACAGATTTGCACTTTGTGACTTTTGAAGGTGTGCATTCCAGGATCATGGCTAGATTTTCTCTAATACTTCAGATGAGTCTATTCTACATTAGGTGCCTCCTCTCACATTCCTTCTTTTGTTTTCGGTGTCTGTGCAATGGGAAGGATTAAACGGAGGTCCTTGTACGTGCTAAGCCTATATATTCCACCACTAAGTTCATCCCTTGATTCTACATTTGTTTTTTTTTAAATAAGCTTAGACTTTGCTTTTAAGATGGTAGAAATTTTACTTTCTTTCTTAATGGGATAGCTAATTGCCCTGATGTCATTTACAAATTAACCTTACTCAGCCTGTTTTCATGTAGAACCCTGGACCACAATGGGCTGTACCCTCCCCCATCAATCACTAACTGAGAAAATGCCCTACAGGTTTGCTTACAGCCCATCTTATAGAGGCATTTTCTTAATTGAGGCTCCCTCCTCTTGATATATAGCTAACATCAAGCTGACACATAGCTATCCAACACAGCCTTCAACAGAGACTAGCCATTCCCTTCTCTGTGATGTACACAATAAACATACTGAGATTCTGTGTTACTGGGCAGTTGATACACCTCCTTCAGAGAGTTTGTGGCCCACATGAGCATCTGGGAGGAGACTGCGGTTGCTAGGCTTGACCTTGCACACACTGTCACCATTTGCCCTCAGACCAGAAGAAAGTTTTGCCATTTCTGAGCCTGACCCATTTGGGGAAGGCTTTGCCAACTCGCAAGGTCATAGGCTTTGGTTTTTTGACATGGACACATTCATTTAGGCCCTCACTTATTTCCTACACTGGGGTGGGGAAATTAGTTTCAAGTACTTTGCTTTTTGTTTTAAGCCACTTTCTTGTGATATGAGACACAAAAATTTGCAAGTGTTTAATGCACATACCTTGAAAAGTTTGGAGATTGATGTATTTCTGTGGAACCATCAACACAATGATGTCAAAACACATCTGTCTGTTGTTTCTTGTTAACTTTTATTTTTGTGTTCTGATTCTGTTTTATTGTAGTCACGTATGGGATTTAATTGGTTTCTGCTTGAGGAAATTGCTGTTATTTTCTGTCTAGCACATTTTCTGAGGCTATGAATCTCTTAGCTACTTTTTGATTGCCGTGAAGAGATGTTATGATCAAGAAACGTTTAAAAGAAAGAGTATGTTGGGGTTTATGGTTCTAGAGAGTTAGTGTCTGTGACCATCACGGGGTGGGGGTATAGCAATAGGATGCAGGCATGGCACTAGAGTAGTAGCCAGAGCCCATTTCGATTCACAGGTGTGAGGCAGAGAGGGCTACCTGGGAATGGCATGAGCTTTCAAAACCTCGACACCTACCTCCAGTGGCTCACCTACTCCAACAAGGCTATACCACCTAATCCTATTCAAACAATTCCACCCACTGAGGACTAAGTACGTTGTGTAGTTTTATGTCAACTTAACACAAGCTAAAGTCATCTGAGAGGAGGGAACCTCAATTAGGAAAATGTCTCCATAAGATTGGGCTGTAGGCAAGCCTGTAGGACATTTTCTTAATTAACAATTGCTGGGAGAGGGCCCATCCCATTGTAGGTAGTTCCATTCCTGGTTTGGTGGTCCTAGTTCTAAATGAAGGCTAACTAAGAAAGCCATGTTGAACTAGCCAGTAAGCAGCACTCTATGGCCTCTGCATCAGCTCCTGCCTACAGGTTCCTGTCCTGTGTGAGTTCCTGCTCTGATTTCTCCTCAGTGATGGACTGTTACCTGGAAGTGTAAGCTGCAATAAACATTTTACTCGCCAAGTTGCTTTGGTCATGATGTTTCATTGCAGCATTAGAAACACTAAGACATCAAGCATTAAAATATATGAAACCATGGGGACCATTCTCATTCAAACCACCACATTCTATTTCTTTGTCTTAAAAGCTCATGGTCATATCATGATGCAAAATGCATTTAGTTTTTCAGTCTAAACACACTTTAAAAGTCCAAAGTCATTTCTGAGAGTCAAGGTAATCTCTTAACTGTAACTCACTGTGCCATTAAAAGCATATTAGATAGTTTCAACATATAATATCATAGAGTATAAATAACAATCCAAAAGGAATTTGGGGTCATAGCAAGAAATCATTGTACCAAAGCAAGATCAAAACCCAGCAGGGCAAACTCCAATTCTTGTAGCTATATGTTTGATGTTTAAGGGCTTAAATGGCTGCACGTAGAAGAATCTAAATAGATGCATACCACCCTGCACAAAACTCAACTTCAAATGCATCAAAGACCTCATCATAAAACAACATACACTGAATCTGACAGTGGGAAAGAACCTTGAACTCATTAGCACAGGAAAGGACTTTCTGAATAGAACACTGATAGCACAAGCACTAAGATCAACAATTAATAAATGGGACCTCATGAAACTGAAAAGCTTCTGTAAGGCAAAGGACACCATCATTCAGACAAAGTGAAGCCTACATTTGGGAAAAGGTTTTTACCAACTACATGTCTGGTAGAGGATTAATATCCCTAATATTAGAGGACTAATATAAATATATAAAGAATCAAGAAAATAAATAACCAAATTAAAAATGGGAGCAGGGATGGAGAGATGGTTCACAGGTTATGAGCACTGGCTGCTCTTCCCGAGGTCCTGAGTTCAATTCCCAGCAACGACATGGTAGCTCACAAACATTTATAAAGAGATCTGGTGCCCTCTTCTGGTATGCAAGCATACATACAGGCAGAACACTGTATACATTATAAATAAATCTTTAAGAGACTAGAAAAAAGTGAGGAATAGATCTAAGCAGAGGATTCTCAATACAGGAAACTCAAATGTCTGAGAAACATTTAAAGAAATGCTCAACATCCTTAGTCATTAGGGAAACACAAAGAGGAACTACTTTGAGACTTCATCTTATACCCATCAGAATGGCTAAGATTAATAACACAAATGACAATTTATGCTGGTGAGAATGTGGAGTAAAGTAATACTCATCCATTGCTGCTGGGAGTGCAAACTTTTAAGTCACTATGGAAATCAGTGTAGCAGTTGCTTAGGAAGATGGGAATTAATCTATTCCAAGATCCAAGTATACTACTTTTTGGCATATACCCAAAGGATGCTTCATCCTACCACAGATACACTTGCTCAACCATGTTCATTGCTACTCTATTCATAACAGTCAGAAACTGGGAACAATCTAGATATCCCTTAACAGAAGAATAAATAAAGAAAATATGGTGTATTCACACAACGGAGTATTACTCAGCTTTAATCAGAAAAACTTCTCTGCAGTGAATAGCACTAGTGAATTCAGAAATTCCAGGCTACCCAAGATGCTAAGTATAGTGACAGTTAAGGACCTAGACCAAGGTAAGATATTATTCCAACCCATTTGGACTCTTGTCAACTTGACACACAAACACATCACAGTTAAGCCACAACCTTTCCTTCCGCATTCATTCCCAAGCAAGATCTCACTCTAAAAACTAAATAACTTTAAAAGTCCCATAGTCTTTACAAATTCAAACACATTAAAAGTTCAGTCCCAGCCAGGCATGGTGGTGCACACTATTAAATCCAGCATTCAGAAGGCAGAGGCAGGAAGATCTCTGTGATTTTGAGGCCAGCCTGGCCTACAGAGTAAGTTCCAGGACAGTCATGGCTCTAACACAGAGAAAACCTTTATCAAAAAAAGCTTCTTTTAAAATATTGAATCTCCACCACCCTTCACAATAGAAACAAATAGCATAAAGTATCTTGGGGTAATGCTAACCAAAAAAGTAAATGACTTGTGTGACAAGAACTTTAAAACTTTGAAGAAAGAAATTGAAGGAAGCACAAGAAAATGGAGAGATCTCCCATTCGCTTGGGGTAGGTATAATTAACATAGTAAAAAGCTAATCTTACCAAAAGCAATCTACAGATCAAAATTCCAGCAAAATTCTTCATAGACCTCGAAAGAATAATACTCAACTTCATATGGAAAAATAGAAAACCCAGGATAGCTTGTACAACAAAAGAACTTCTGGATGCATCACAATTCTGGACTTCAAATTCTAGTATAGAGCTACAGTAATAAAAAACAGCTTGGTATTGGCATAAAAACAGACAGGAAGACCAATGGAATCAAATCAAATACCCAGTTATTAATTCACACACTTATGAACACCTGATTTTTGACAAAGAAGTTAAAAATATAAAATGGAAAAAAGAAAGCATATTCAACAAATGGTGCTGGCATA
>LOEQ01005528.1:254638-266353 GCA_001685075.1 Bramus lutescens | reverse complement strand
GAGAGAGAGAGAGAGAGAGAGAGAGAGAGAGAGAGAGAGAGAATGTGTGTATGTCTGGGTAAGGAAGAGATGCTGTACAGATCTGTGCAGGTGAGAAGTAGGAAAATTGGGTGGGATGGGAGCAGAGTCACCTGGGGTTAGTTCAGGGGAAGCAGGCTACTGCCTGAGACTGTCATATAGAAAGACCAGACATGGATGCAGACATCTGAGAGTTCTTTCCTAAATTATGACAAAGGAGATATCATTTTAGGTTGTATTTATAGCTTAGTGTGTATAGGGTGTCTAATATTCTGATCTGAAGGCAGTTATAAATATCACATTTTGTTACAAAGGCAAACACTCATTAAAAAAAATGAAAGGAAAGGCAGGGAAAGGAGGCAGGGAAGGGTACTGCCTGAGTAGGCAAGGGAAACCATGCGAATGCATGCAGTCCCCTCCGGATGCTGGAGGGAGACTCCTAGCATAGGATTGTTAGTCTTCACAGGCATTCTGGGCCTGGTGTTGATGCTGTTATGAGCACCAGAGTGGGAGCATGTAGAGGGACTTTAGAGGTAGGAGAGGGTGTCATTTGGGAAAGTTTCAGGGCATCTGAAGCTGCTGGAGCCATAGTGAAGTCTCCTGAACTAGTCCTAGGACATCAGACATAGCCAAGGTCTTGAACAGTCTTCTGGAATAGCAGAAGGTGGCAGCAATCTCTAGTAGCTAAGCCTGGAGGAAATGTGACTCAGCCTACCCTATCCCATGTAGCTTCAACTATCAAAGGTAAAAAGAAGAAAACAAAGTGTATACTTTGGAGAAGGGTAAGGTATATACTATTCTGTCTCATTGCCACTTTGTATAAATATCAAGCTTATGTTAACAATGTAGGTAGTCTTTATGTTTTTCTGCCTCAGAGTGTTGAGTCCTAGCTCTTTTTACTGGTTAATTATGCTTAAAATTCTAACAAAAATGAAGCCTGTCATAAATTCATTCTTTTATTCTAGGCAGATATCTGTCATTTACTCAACCACTGCAATTTATAAGCTGCTCTTGACTTTTTACATCTTTTAGTGATTGATTATATAATCTTTCTCAATAGTTATGAGCACTAGAGGGCCAGGGTATATGTTTTCTATTTCTAGCACTCTGGAAGTTACCAGGTCATCAGCCTGGATTCACAGAATCTTCTAGTGAATAAGCAAATGTGGAAAATATCGAAAGGCTTATATGATTTATTGACAAATCAGACACTAAGAAAATAATTGTTTTGTTGCCATCTATAGGTAGAAAACCACTTAACTCTTCAGATATAGTGAGGCATGAAGATATTGGTAATTCTGCAGGATCTAGCCTCTCTCTTCTGTCTTTCTACCATGTGATCCTAAGTGATGAATGTAGGATGTCAACTCTGGCTGCAAGCATCTTGACTATCTCTATCATCTCATTGGCCTTTCTCTCATACCTGTTGTGAGCACTCATATAATGTGTTATTTTGTTTGGGACAGTTTCTCACTATACATCCCAGTCTGGTCTCTTAATTCAAAATCTTCTTGCCTTAGCCTCCCATCCAGCTGGGATTATGAGTAAGCATATTTTCTTTATAAAAGAAGCTACCAAGGATGGTCTGTTGACCTCTTGGTGTATGTATGTCCTGTCAGACCTATTCCCCCAGGAGTAGAACCCATGCACTAATGGGTGGTGTAGGCTGCTGAAGACCTTAAGTCAATTCGAGGTTCAACAGCAACAAAAACTTCAGAGCAGGACCATTGTCAACCAAAGAGCTACTCTTCACCCTTTCATGGGTGATCACGTTTGCTGCTGTTCTAATTAGGAACATCACAACTGACTCATGGATGGTGATGTTTCAGCTGCTCTAATTAGATACATCACAACTCATTCATGGGTGGTCACACTGGCAGCTGTTGTAATTGGANCAACAAACTTCGCCTCCCAATAAGCTGTGGCTACCTGAAAGAGACCATCCTAGTCACAGAAATCATTGTACCTGCTATGGACTTGGGCTTCATTCTGGAAGACTCTACTGCACCTATGTACTCTGAACACCTTGATAGAGTTGTGAGTGATACCCATTTGGTGGTCCTACTCTTGATACTGAGATGGCCATGGCAACATCAGATAGCATTGAGAAGATTCTGCTTGCCTCTGCTGCTCTAGATGATCCCACTCACTACTACTTTGAAACAGCTGCCCTAACTCAGGTAGGAATGAAGTCCCTCTCCTACCCATGGCAGCTAGTATACTTGTGTGACTATGCAAAAATATCGTATTCTCCACAGGAAGCCATCATTGTTTGTCTTATTAGCTGAGGTTATTTTCACAGTTACCCCTGGGTAGTGAACTGTCAGTGGTGGAGGTGCACATTTTACTGTGTCAATCAGTGGTTGTATGACTTAACTGGGTGACTTCATTTTAGAGGGTTTTGTCTGTGATGAAGCAAGGGTTAGTTAGGGACTAGAGTGGAGAAAAGTGGATATATTTACACTCAGGGTTTAAGTAGGAGCATGGTTGCAGATAATGGAAGATGCTGCTTGAAATTTGTGTGACTTTTTCTAGCATGGTGGGTAGTGGCTTCATTTCTCATTCAATAATGTATGGTGCTTTCCATCAGCTGTTTTCCCCGTAGGTAAAATGTGGTATAAAGCTTAAGAGAATGGGCTTTGGCATCAGATCATTTACCAGCCTCAGTGAGCAATGTGTAAAAGCTTATCATTCTTTTTGGCCATGGACAAAAACCAGTAAAACAAATTGTTATGAGAACTGGAGCAAAATAAGTCACAACCACCAAGATTACCTTCCTTCTAAAGAATGTATTGATAAATGGAAACAAAGATAATAATAGACTTTAGGCAAATACGAAAGAATTAGTGTATTTGTTAGTACTTTTTGTATGGCAAGGAGTTGGGTTAGTGACCACCTTGAGCAGGCGGACAGTCCTAATTCCTAAACTGGGTTACAGTAGCCCGTGGCTTGGAAAAGTGGGGCAAAGTAAATTTCTCATCGGCAGAAGCTCAGAATGGTAACATACGTTCACTCCTCAACCTTTCAGCAGATACGTCCTATGATCAGTATGGAGAAAGCCTGGACTGGAACTCACAAAGATGCCCCTGCCTTGTCTCCATTTGTGTCTCTATTTTAATAGGCTTAAAAGTGTGCACCATCACAGCCGACCACAAACGGTTTTCATTAAAAGACAGTCTATGGGGTGCGGTTTGTAAGACAAAGCTTGTTGAAGTATAAAGCTCATCCATCGTCTCCTTTTCATCTTTCGTTGTCAACTGTGGGCACCAAGGATGAGACAAGGAAACCACAAGATAAAAGAAGCCGCTCAGGAAACCAGACACACACATTAGCTTACTAAGGATCCCGCCGGTTCGTAAAGCGCAAAAGCAGGTATGCGCAGGCGTAATGGGAACAGCCGTGGGGCATGCCGGGCCTGCAACGTCGACCGGTTGCTAGGAGGCGGGGACGCCAGCCTGCTGGGGAACCTCGTCCGTAGGCCTTGGCTGGTCAGTGGAGGCTGAGCGACAACGGATTTGATTTTCCCGGGTGCCCCGCGCCTCCTGGGCTGAAGACACGCGCCCGCCCCGGCCTCGAGGAGCCATGGAGCCTGGGAAGGTTGGTGTGCCGCGGGGTTCAGCCCGCGCCGTGTTCCCCCACTCTTTCGCAGCGATAGATACCGCGTTTCTCCCTTGGCCGGAACTGAGGAGAGAGCTGGAGGCGGAGTTTGGGTCCGGGGATCTTAGCTTAGCAGAGGCTTCTCCCTATTCTGCTCCAGGTGCTGTTTATGGAGGAGTTTCTGAACTCACCCAGAGGCATAGAACTCCTGGTCTTGAGGCACCCTTTATGGGAGCTGACCATCTTTATAGTTTAAAACAGAACAAAACAAAAGCAAAAAAAAAAAAACAAATCAAAAAGCTGAAAGGTGCCACATTTGAGTCTACAGTAGATACGGTTGTTGACTTTAACTTTTTGTAGGTCCTTTGTATTAAGAAATCCATGTCTAAGTTTTCTGGTCCTTATGATTCCATCAGTTGCCTATGATAAATCCTATGAATTACGTCAGTGTCTGTTATAATGGGTCCTTTTTCATCTGCTTTAATTAATTTGGATTATCTTTCAATCTTTTGGTTTACTGGGAAAAGTTTCTCCATTTTGTTGACTTTTTTCCCCCCAAAGACCCAGCTCTTAGTTTTATTGATTCTTTATATTGGTTTTTGTTGTTGTTACTCTTTCATTGATTCTACTCCTGAATTTGATTGTTTCTTGCCATCTACTGTTTCAGGGTGTTATTTCTTCTTCTTTTTCTAGAGTTGTCAGGTGTAGCATGAAGTTCCAGTTGTTTGATGGAAGCAGTTAGTGCTATGAACTTGCCTTTTAGAACTATGTTCATTGTGTCCCTTAGGCTTGAGTATGTTGTATTTTCATTTTCATTCAATTCTAAAAACTTGCACTTTTGGAGTAACTGAATGGTTTTATGAAGGGCTCCCCATAGCATGAGCCTCTATCAAAGGGCTGCAACATTAGGAAGAGAGCTGCTGGTGCAGCAGCCTTCTCTGCAGTCTTAGCTTCCCCGGAGTGCCTTCTGTAGAGCTAGATTAGTTGACAGCTAATTGTTTTGCATCTTGATATGTTTTTCTTTCTCAGTGGATTGTGGTTGATAGCTTTGCTAGGTTGAGTAATCTGTGTCTCTCAGAGCTTAACTAGGTCCTTCCTGGCTTTTAAAATCTCCACTAAAAAATCAGGTGTTATTCCAATGGGCTTACCTTTATATGTGACTTGGTCTTTTTCCCTGGCCACATTTAATATTCTTTCTTTGTTCTGTACATTTAATGTTTTGATTATTATATGTTGTGGGGAGTTTCTCTTTTGGAAAGATCTAGGCAGACAGTGGGTCTGCAGCAAGAGGCCGAAGCCTTAGGGCATGGAGGTGAGTTGGAAGGAGGGCCACATCAGGCTTTTAAACTGGAGTTCTGAGAATAAGGTCTTAATTTCTCATACTTTTGTTTTGTTTTGTTTGGGACAGGCTTTTACTCTGTAACCCTTGGCTGTCTGGAACTTGCTCTGTAAACCAAGCTGGCCTCAACTCAGAGATCCAACTGCCCCTGCCTCCGGAGTACTGGGATTAAAGGCATGTGCCACTATGCCTGGCAGTTCCTCCCACATTTGAGGCAAATCCTTTACCAACGGACCCACTTCTCGAGTACCCGGTATTCTTCTTGACAGGTTTATGAGATTCAAATAGTGTATTCGACTTAGTATAGCATCTGATGTACACTGGATGCTAAATGAAAATTTTGTCTACCCTTACCTTCTGGTTTCTATTTTTGTAGAGAAATAAAATCACTTTAAATTTAATTGTTAGAACATCAGTGATCTTTTTTATTTTGCTTCTGTTTTCATGGATTTGGAACTGGAGAACATACACAACTTAGAAGACTTATCTGGGATCTCAAATAGGAGATTCAAGTTTGGGGCTTGTGCGTGGTGCCTCATTGGGTGGACTCTCTCACATTCTGGCCTCCAGTGGATGCTGTGGGGCCTCTGCTACACCTAAATTGGAACTTCTGTACATGGCCTTTCTGCTATAGTGCCCCTTCTTTACAGCTGAGCTACCTGTAGTAGGTAGCCAAGGAAGGCAAAGTGGGGGCCACAGTTTTTGGTAGTCACACTGTATCCTTTGGCCTAGGATGGGCCAACCACAGCAGAAGGAGCAGAATTCCTGTGCTCAGTACTTGGGATGAGAGAGAGTTTATTGTGGCCTATCAGAAAAATAATTTCTGGCAGTTTTTGTTTAAATAAAAAAATTATGTGTATGGGTGTTTTGCCTGCATGTATATCTGAAAACTTGCCTATTTTTTGAGGAGGCCAGAAGATGAGATGAGAGCCCCGCAACTGGAATTGTAGACAGTTGTCAGTGCTGTGTAGGTGCTGGGACTTGAACACAGGTCCTCTAGAAAGCAGCCAGTGTGATCCTTCCAGTTCATGTCTGACATATGCTCACAGAGTGCTTGCCCTAGATCTGTCCTGTAGCTGCCACTGTAATGTTGTCTCTTTTGTTCGGTATGTTTAGTAGTTTTAGAAGTAGCTAAATGAAGGTGTCCTGTAATAATTATGGATCATTTTAGACTAGTATCCTTTTTTTGTTTCCTTTTGAGACAGAATATCCCTATGTATGTGAGGCTGGCCTCGGACTCTACATCCTCCTTCCTTGGCACCCAAGTGCTGGGGTTACAGGTGTGGGTCCCCTTGTGGCCTCTGTTTGGATCATCTTTCATTTCAGTAGGAGAGCAAGTATGTGCTAGTTAATTATTTTTGATACAAACAGTATAATGAAAACACAAAATTGGTTATTTAAAATTTTTTTTCACCTAGAACCTCCTTATATAGCCTAAACTGGCTTGGAACTTGGAATCTTTCCAACTCAACTTCCTGAGTGATAGGATGTGGGTGTGTCCCACCATGCCTGACTTGATCTGATTTTGTACTTTGTTTTTAGAGAAGAACCAAAGATGACACTTGGAAAGCAGATGACCTTCGAAGACACCTTAAGGTAATATATTTTAAAGACTTATTTGGGATTCACATGGAACCTTCATGGTCTTTTGGGCAGTGCGACCAGCTTTGCATAACCTTGCATAGCTTTGGTTACAAGAAGTTCATTACAGGAAGGCATTTTGGATCAAAGACGAAGCCAGGTGTTTAATACTTCTGGAGCTCCTATGGGTTATAGTCCTGCTCTGGCACTGAGATGCCCAGTCTGGAGGCCCCACCAGCTTGAGTTTTGTGATTGAGATTTAGTTCTTCTGAAAGTTTCATAGTAAAAGTTTAATTAATTAATTTTAAATAGGGTCTCACTCTGTAATCCAGGCTGGCTTTGAATTGAAGGGGCTGTGATCCTCCTGTCCCATTCTCCTGAGTGCTGTATTACATGTGCCACCCATGTCTGGCTTTGTTGTTGTTGTTGACACAGGATCTCACTACGTAGCCCTGCCTGGCCTGGAACTTATGCAAACCAGATCACAGAGGTGCACCTGCTTCTGCCTCTTAAGTGCTGTGGTGCCTAACTTGCTTTATTCCATGTGTAGTAAACAAGTGGTTCTTGCCTCAACAACTTTAAAACACAAGCTCTTCCTTGTGTTGTTTCAGGCTATACAATCAGGTAGTCCCAAGGAAGAGAAGAAACTCAGAGAAAAGAAGACGCACAAAGAGTCAGAACTGGGTCTTATTGATTACAGAGAACACAAGAACAAGGACCCAGACCGGGAGGCCCGCCGCAAGGAGAAGTCTGCAGAGAGAGACCTTCACCCCTCCACAGAACATCCTCGTGGGGAGAGAGACCGGGAGAAGCACAAGGAAAGGAAGAAAGAGGTGAAAGACCATGAGAAAGACAGGCCAAAAGAAAGACATCGAGAGCAAGATGCAGAGAAGGTTCATAGTCGAGGCAAAGACACAGAGAGAGAGAAAGGCAGAAGGGCCAGGAAAGAAGAGCTCAGGCAGACTGCTGCCTACCATGGCCTCCTGCTTCGAGAGGTGCGCGGCCGGCAGATGCTGGAGAGAGTGGAAAAGAAGATCCGCGCAGGTGCGTCTCTGTATTAGGGGTGCCTCCTATAGTATCATCCTAATGTTTTGTAAGTTTACTAGCTATATTTCTTTTGCTCCACTAATTTGTTGATTGACTGTGTGTCTGCAGGTTCATTTGCGCCACACTCTGTGAGTGGAGGTTAGAAGACAACTTTCAGGAGTTGCTTTTTGCCTTCCACGTTATTGAGATGGGTCTCTTACTGCACGTTATGTACTTTAGGCTTGCTGACCTGAGAGGTTATGCGGCACCTGTGTGTACCTGCATCCTGCTTTTACATAGGTTATGGGGTTCGTCAGACTTGATTCGCTACTGCTTTTACTTGATGAGCCATTTTCTTGGCTGGTATTTTATTTGGAAGTTTTCACTGTTGGAAGCATTTCCCCTTTCAGTTCCTCATTTATTTTCTCTCGAGTTTTATTGCAATGTTGAGGATTTGTAGATCAAACCAAGAGCTGTTGTACATGGTAGGCAAGAACTCTACCATGAGCTAAAGCCCTGCCCTTATGATTTTCTTAACAGTAAGATAATGTTGCTTCTCTGTGATGGCTGGTTTTCTGTGTTGGGTAGGCCTTTGAACATCAACAATACCTGGGTGATTCATCAGCCTCACCTGTGGCTTCTCTTACAGGTTATGTTGAGCCCTGTTTCCCCTACTCCACTGCTTAATGTCTTCAGCCTCCTCTCATGTGCATTTATGAGGCCCTTTCCACTTCCTGGGAACACAGACCTTTCCCAGCTTATCTCAGTAACAAAGTGGGAGAGGGGAAGAAGTGTATCTGTTCCTGCCATATTTATCTTCCACTTAAGTTCAGATACTGGCACTTTTTACTCTTGAGTTTTGAAAATGTGTCTTAGTTGAAGAATGTTAAAATGCAAATTAATGAACACATGCACGGTTATAAAATGTACAATATTATCAGGTGGCCTTTTTGATATGGTAAAGTTTGGGGATATTAAAAATATGTTATTTTTTTTAGCAAGTAAAGTACGAGCTGAGGAGAAAGACAGGAGAGATGAAGATTCTGAGAGAGGAGATAACGATAGAGAAAGAAGATACCGAGAAAGAAAGGTAATAGGACCAGCCTAGCACTCGGGAACGCTGTGCTAATCTGATTAAGAAGGAAATGAAACTTCTAGACATTTTCTCTTTTAAAAAATATTTTCAACGTCTAATTGACATGTAATGATTGTCTTATTTATGGGGGCAGTGTGACATTTCAATATGTATATATAGTGTTTAATCTCTGTAATAGGGTGATTGACATGTCTGTCACCTAAGGTATTTTGTCTTAGGGTTACTGTTGCTGTGATCAAACACCATTACCAAACACCTTGGGGAGGAGAGGGTTTATTTGGCTCACACTTCCACATGGAGTCTATCACTAAAGGAACTCAGGACAGGAACTTAAGCAGGTCTGGACTCTGGAGTCAGGAACTCGATGCACAAACACTGGAGTGGTGCTGCTTATTACCCCATGGCTTGCTCAGTCTGCTTTCATAGAGAACCCAGGACCACCAGTGCAGTGATGGCACCACCCACAATGGGCTGGGCCCTCCCCCATCAATCACTAATAAGAAAAATGCCCTACAGTGAGATCTTATGGAGGCATTTTCTCAATCGAGGTTCCTTCCTTTTGGATGGCTCCATCCTGTGTCAGGTTTATATAAAACTGGCCAGAATACCATTGTTTTTAAAAAAAATCATCGTGGGCTGAAGAACATTAGAAGGGATTCCTCTTTTGCCCTATGTGGGTGTTTTCTTATGGACGTTAACCACCCTCATATTAATTACCACTTGTGTAGCACGCACTTTCTAGTGGCAAGTTTTGGGTATACTTTAAAAGGTTAACTCTTTGCTATGCTTTTCTGATGCTTTTTTTAAAAATTGATTTGAGGAATCTTTTATAAGTAAGTGCAAATTATGACATAGATAAGTCTGTACTTTGGCAGACAGAATGTTTCACAAACCGTCTTCCTCCTCCATAGTGATGGAAGTCTGGGTTTTATTATGGGTCTATAAAAGTTCTTTAGACTTAGCTTTTTAATTCACATAGTTAATTTTGACAAGTGATCTTAGGTACTGAACTGCCTTTAAGGCTGAGGGGCTCAGTCAGAACACCCTAATTTCTCTAGAAATACTGTCCTGGCAGAAATAAACAGGGTGAACTAGAGCTGAGGAGAACCGAGGAAGGAGGTAGGGGGACTCTTAAGCACCCCAGATTGGTGAAAGGAACATAGAGAACCAAGATGTGCCGTGGGAGTGAGTGAGTGCAGCGCCCCTTGGCTTGGATGGATCCAGTCAGGCTTGCTCAGGGTCTGATTCTGAGATGGAATGAGAGCTAGGACGCCATTGTAATAACTTTTGTCACGAGTGACTTGCTGAACTTTGGTGGTGGTGTTGGGATAAAGAGATGAGTAATGAGAGTCATTTTGTCTGGGTGGGAATGAGGAACAGCTAAGGGAAGGCGGCATACCGAGTCACTGCATGCAGACAGCAGCAGCAGGTGTTGGTGTTCTCCACAGGGACTGCCTTCCTACGGAAGTCACCAAGACCTTGCTGCAGAGTCTATAGAACTGCAGAGCTGAAGGTGAAGGACAAATTAAGAGTGTTGTGGAGCAAGACAGAAGGCCAGTTCTATGTGCTTTGCTGTGTGTCTGGGTTAGTTCTCTGTAACTATAATAGTATATCCACAAAAATCAATATATAAAAAGAAAGGTTGACTTTGATTCATAGTATTGGAACTTTCAGCCCAGGACTCTTTGGCCCTGTTGTAGGGCAGTGGCATGTTGTGGGAATGCGTGGTGGAGCAAAGCTACTCACATCCCAAGTCAGGTAACAGGGAGAAGGAGGGAGGAATAGGAAGAGATGAGGCCCATAGTCCCCTCAGCCTTTCCTGGGGCTGTACCTCCTGCAGGTGCACAGTACCTCCCAGCAGTGACTGCCTAGAGACCAAGCCTTAACACATGGCACCCACACCATCATCATGAGGAATTTGGTCATTTTTAACGTCTGTCCAGGAAGGCGTCTCGGCTTAGATGCTGCTGCTTTGTAGTGCTTCTTGGTGTGAATGAGGATCACTTTTCTTCCAGGACAGCAGACTGAGGATTGTAGGGATACAGAGCAGTGCTGGCTGTGTGATATTTTGTTTGTTTGTTTGTGTTTTTTTTTCCTGCTTCTTTCATCCTAAAATACATAGACAGTGCTGTGATCCCTTTGCTCACATAGAATTCACTGTTGGTTTCCAAGCTGCAGTATGGAGACAGTAAAGAGAATCCTCTCAACTACTGGCTGTATAAAGAGGAAGGTGAAAAGAAGCACAGGAAGCTGAGAGATACAGATGAGGACAAGAGACACCGAGACAGAAGCAGCATGGGGGAGAGAAGAGAGAAACATTCCAAAGAAAAGGGTAACTCACTCTCTGACAGGGAAGTGGAAGCGAGACTCGGAGAGAAGCGGCACAAAGCAGGACTCCATCATGGTGAGGAGAGGCGCCACAGTCACGCAGATAATAGAGAGAGATCTGGGAGAGAAGAGCACAAGAGAAGGGAAACAAAGGTATCATTATTTTCCATGTCAACATGTAGAGACAGTTGCTCAGAGTCGCCTAATGTTACAGTTTGCTGTCTAATATCCTGCTAATCTTTGCTCACTGCACCAAAATGGATGCTCATGTTTTCAGAGACCAGTCCATTGTGGCAGAGGGAACAGGCCTGTGTAACTGCTTTTTAGGCCTCTAGCATATGTGATGTGCCGTCCACATTTAGGTGGGTCTTTCTGCTGACTGATCCTTGGACACATCTTCATGACAGTCAGGAGTGTGCTTTGTAGATATTGTAGGAGCTTCCCTGATTCATGAAATTGACATTCTTAACCATCGATGGTTATGACATACAAAATATGACTTAAGTCAATACTTTGTAATCAATAGAGGGAGATTACTAATCTTTTAAAAAGTGTGAACTCAGATCTTTTAGTTATGTGGTTTAAGTGTACTGCCCTTCCGCCCCCAGATATGAGAGGTTTTGCTATGTCATGCAGGCTGGTCTAGAGATCATTGGCCCAAGTGATCGTCCGTCCTTCCTTCCTTCCTTCCTTCCTTCCTTCCTTCCTTCCTTCCTTCCTTCCTTCCTTC
>LOEQ01005528.1:200293-235483 GCA_001685075.1 Bramus lutescens | reverse complement strand
AAAAAAAAAAAAGTAATATCTTACACCGCATTAAAATTATTGTAGTGGAATGTTGGGAGGGTAATATGATCAGAATGAAGTTACAATTTGGATCCATATCATCCACATGTGCCCCCTGTAATTTCTCTTCAAGCCAATTCTCTCTCAGCTTCAGCTGATAATTCCCTGGGTTTATTTAAATCCTTGTCACCATCTATAAAGTTTTGTTTAAATTAATGAGGTCATCTGGTTTTATCTCAGTCATGGGCTGTAGATAGGAAATGGTTCCTAGAAATCTTCAGAAGTCATTAAGAGTCTGTAATCAATCTCTCCTAATTTGCACTTTTTGTGGTCTAATATTTTGTAAATCTATTTTATTTTAATTTTTGAAAAAAGAAAACAAACTATCTTTTTTCATTTTACATACCAATCCTAGTTTCTACTTCCTCCCCTCCTCCTACTCCCTCTACCTCCTCCCCTATACTTTCTAAGTAGTGGCATCTTCTCTTTGTATTTTTTCAGGAGCAATTTGTAATCAATGAGGCAATTTTTTCTTTACTTCTTCAAACATTCTTTCTAAAGTATCTACATTTGAATTAGATAGTTTAATGTTGTTCATGTAATGGTAAACTATAGATTCAGGAAATTGCTTCTGTATCATTTCCAATGCTGACTTATAAAATATTATCACAGGATGGGGCAATTTAACATTCCCTGTGGGAGAATCTTCCATTAATATCTTTTAGCAGGCTGAGAATTATTGTAAGTAGGCACCATGAAGGCAAATTTTTTTCTGTCTTTTTCTTGTAAAGGTATAGTGAAGAAATAATCTTTTTAATCAATAACTATGAGGCCATATTTTAGGCAGTAGAGAAAGCAAAGGAATGCCAGACTGTAGAGAATCCATTGGCTGAATCACCTTATTAACAGCTCTTAGATCTGTTACTATTCTCCATCTTCTAGGTTTCTTCTTAACAACAAATACAGGAGAATTTTAAGGGTGGGTTGATTCTTTAGTATGCTGAGCATTTAGCTGCTCCTATATCAGCTGTTCTAAAGCCTGCAGTTTCTCTTTTGATAAAGACTATTGCTTAACCCATATATATATATAGGTTTCTTAGTTAAGCATCTTAAAGGTAGGACTCTTGGTACCTCTGATAGTTTGCCAGCTGTTGTTCTGTGTTTTTGTACAGCCTTAATGGTTGGTGACTATTTTTCAT
This sequence comes from Bramus lutescens, assembly GCA_001685075.1. Lineage (NCBI taxonomy): Eukaryota > Metazoa > Chordata > Mammalia > Rodentia > Cricetidae > Bramus > Bramus lutescens. The sequence continues at coordinate 234,284 of LOEQ01005528.1, read as the reverse complement.
AGTACCTTATAACATCCTCAGAAATATGAGTTGGTCTATGTTCTGTTTCTGAGACTGCAGGAATGTTAATCTGGGTATTCCACTGTTGTAACAGATCATGACCCCAAAAATTCATTGCTATATTAGCTACGTATTCCCTCAGCTTTCCTCTCTGTCTTTCTGCCCCTAGGTATTCAAGTCATCTCTTGCTTTGTTTTACCTGAGATAGGTAAGGTTCCCATTCCTAGGAATTGAATGCTTGCCTCCTGAAGAAACCATTTCGGGTGCCAAGATTCTGGAGCAATAATAGTCACATCTGCACCTGTGTCTAATAATTCTTCAATTATTATGTTATTTATTCATACTCTCAACTTTGGTATTGGATCATTTATAGAAGTCTGACAAAATATGTGTTTTCTATTTTCTACTGGAATTTTTGGTTCATCCTGGTTATTCTGTCATTCAGAGCAGTATGGTTTTTTACAACAGGCATTAGATTTTCTAATTTTCCCAGGGAGGCATGTCCTCTACAATAACTGCGAATGACTGTATCATGTTCCACCTGGGGGTCTTAGTGAGGCCCCCAAGGTGCTTCCCAATGATAAAGGGTCGCCTTGTTTGTCTTCAATTGATTTACATTCATTGGTCCACTGTTGGCCTTTGCTGCATCTTCTTCATAATCTAGAAGGTTAGGACCTTCTATATGGGTCATTCCCAGAAGAAACATTATTTCTAGGAATGCCCCGTCTGCAGTGTCTTCTCAAATGGACTATTCTACCACAATTAAAACATTTGGTATTTTGATGGCTCTTCATACCTTTGGATATAGCTTCTCCTACCCAAGCCTCAGTGTTATAGTCAAAAAACTCAACATTGGCTGTATTGACTATGTAATGTAAGGATATTACATTGTTTAATGTAAGAGTTAGTTAGTAATAAGTCTGAGCTAATATACCAAACATATTATAATTAATATGAGCCTCTGTGTGTTTCATTTGGACTGAATGGCTGCAGGACCAGGTGGGACAGAAACTACCATTTACAGTTTTGAGCAAATAGGTATCAACACTGACTGAATAAAAGACCATAGTATCTTGTGAGATTAAACATTATATAGAATTAACTTCTTTGCAGTTTAGCCCAAGAATTGGGGAGATAAAGAATAAGTCATTGTATGGTCCTGGTAGACACAGATATAAAAGATTTAATTTATATTAGATTTTAGTAGGGCAAGGTATTTGTTGTAATATTTAGGGTACTCATTCAAAGGTAATGGGAAGAAAATATAAGAAATAAATAAATGGAACAATTAAAACGCATGATCAATCCAATATTAGGCAAGAAAAACAAAATAATAGAGAATATAAGGAAAAATGGAAAACAGAAAGATGATAAAATAACCTAAATTGTATCAGTAATGATAGTAAATGCTCATAGACTTTAAAAGTTGAATTTTAAGACATAGATTTTTAGAACTGGAAAAATTTTAGTGAAAATATTTAGTATCTTAGAGTTTCTATTGCTGTCAGGAGACATCACAACCACAGCAACTCTTATGAAAGAAAACATTTAATGGAGTGACTCCTTTACAGTTCAGGGGTTTAGTCTTTTGTCATCATGGCAGGAAATAAGGCAGCACGCAGACAGACAGACGTGGTGCCGGAGAAGGAACTAAGAGTTCTTATGTCTTGACCCTTAAGAAACAAGAGATGGTCTGAGACACTGGGGAGATCTCAAAACCCACCTCCACGGTGACACACTTCCTCCAATAAGACCACACCTACTCCTAATAGTGCCACTCCCTTTGTGGGCCATTTTCTTCCAAACCACCACATTAATTAGGAAAGAAACTTTGCATACCAGACTCAAAAAGGCTGAAAATAAATGGATGGGGAAAGATATGTCAAGAAAACACTAACCAAAATAATGTGATGTTACCCATGTCAGACAAACTTAAGAAAGAGAAGGCTACTGTCAAGTTACTTCATAATGGTAAAAGGGTAGGCTCAGTAGAGCCTGGCACTCCTCAACCTTGTATCCAACAGCAATGGTACATATCATGAACACATCAAAAATCTAGCAGAACCCAAAGGAGAAATAACATCCACAAATATAGTAATTGATTTTTTAAATATTTTAGATTTATGTATTTTTTTAATGTGTGTGAGTGTACTGCTTGCATATATGTCTGTGTATCACATGTATGTCTGTTGCCGATAGAAGTCAGAATGTGCTTGAATTATGGACGGTTGTAAACTACCGTGTTGATGCTGGGAATTGAATCTGGGTCCTCTGCAAGAACATTTTCATAACTGCTGAGCCATCTCTCCAGCCCACACAGAACTTTTTTTTTAAAATACACATCTCTTTTTTTGGTGATAGAAATTTAGTACAAATAAAAGTATGTTTTATAACATTTAAATAGTCTGTCATCAGTGGGTCAATGTGATATAGAGTATCACTAACCATTATGGAATCAATAGATCAATAGAAACCCACAACATAAGCAAAAGAAGAAATTAGGAGAACTTTTGGTGCTGGTGGTCAGACTGAGGGCCCCATTCATTCAACACAAGTGCACTGAACCTCACCCAGATTCACAAACTGCTTTCACCAGTGACAAGGAAACCTCTGTCTGTGGAGTGCGCTGACCCTATAACAACAGACACACTTTAAAGAGAGAATGAGAAAGGCTGAATATCAGTGGTGCAAGCAGCCATGCTAAGCCTGGGAAAAGGCAGCAGTTAATTAGAAATTCAAAGAAATGCAATAAAAAGAGCAAAAATCTGTAAAATTGAAAGCATTTGCAACAAATTCAGCAAAGTCAAAATTATTCTTGGAAATTTTTTTTAAAATTTATAAACTTCATGGAAGGTCTTAAGTACAATAAAGAAGGAAAAGAAGACAGTAAAAATAGAAAAGAGAATATTACTGCAGATCTTACTAAAATTAAATAAGATTATATGAATAACTGCCAATAAAAATTTAGGTGAAATGAGTAAACCTTAGATGCAACTCATCACAATAGATCTAAAATACTGTAGAAAATTTTGGCATTCTTATGCTCATTAAATGTATTTAATACATAAATCACTTTCTCACAAATTAAAGCACATAGTTGGCATATCATATTTTAAATACCTGAGGAAATAACTCCCATTTTCACAGATTTCATAGAATAGAAAAATAGGCACATTTTCAACTTATGAAATTTTTTTTCTGATACTTAGCCAGACTTTGGGTTAACATTTTATGACTATGAAAATGAAAAGGTGTGTGTGTGTGTGTGTGTGTGTGTGTGTGTGCGCGCGCGCGTGCATAGAGTGGGGAGTGGGGACATGATGGTTTATTAGGGACTTCGTCTTACTTGACTGGTTAGGAGAAGAAGTCCCTCAAAAGGCTATCCAACACTGGGCATTGTTGGCACAACTTTAATCCCAGCACTCAAGAAATAGAGGCGGGTGGATCTCTGTGAGTTCAAAGCCAGCCTTGTCTACAGAGCGAGTTCCAGAACAGCCAGGTCTATACAGAATAACTATCTCAAAAACAAAACAAAACCAAAAACAAATCCTCAGTAATTTAAACAGTAGCCAAGTAATTTTTCCAGAGTGAAGACTTGATAAATTGGACAAATATTACAGAAAATTCAATAAACAAATTAAACTGCAAACAAAACAAAACAAAATAACAACAAAAAAAACCAAAACCAAATCCTCAAAATTGAAGGTAGTAAGTAGAAAGTTAGAGGATGATGGACCGAGATTAAGATGATGGAAAAGTGACAACAGCTGTAAAGACCCTGAGTGTGCGTGGGGAAGGACAGGCAAGGAGAAAAATGAGAAAAAAGTAACTGTTGAGACCGTGTGGTACTGCGAGGATCATTCGCTCATTCATAGTATACTGAACACCAGCGGTGTGCGAGTGCTGGTGAGTGGGAGAAATAAGTCCTTTCTTGCTAGACTTGCTAGACTTGGGGGAGGTGACAGTGGTCAGCTAACACAAGTGTTGAATCCAGAGCCCATCACTTTAGGGCGTCTGGGAAAAAAATAAACCAATATAAATGGTTGGGAAGAAGACTGAGGCGGCAAGGGGAAGCCATGTGACAGGTGTTTGGGTGCCTAGTGCACGGGATTGCTGGTGTCAGATGCCGTTTCCTGTGGGAGCTGGCTGCTGTAGCCTCCAGGAGAAGGTAGGCTGCAAACCGGGCTGTCACAGTGGCTGATAGTACAGAAATGTCATCCAACTAGCCAGCACACTAAATCCTGGCAAAAAGCGACTTGGCAGTCAGGAAAATTCTGGTATACATACGTTGTGACTTTGTCAGCCTCAGTGGACTGCAGTGGACCAATTGTACATTGGTTCATGATGTTTTCACACCATTACTTTGTGACTTTGTTTAGTTTCTTTTCGGCTAGGGCTCTAATGTAGAGTTTTCTGTAAGTTAGGAAAACATTTGGACACTGCATTACGCCCTCAGCTTCTATTTAATTATTTTAAATAATTATTGAGTACTTGAGACAATCTCTTATTCTTTCACATGACCCTAAAATACACCCTCCTGCATGTCTCCGGGTATATTATTCAATTTCTTTTCATTTCTAATTTGTTTTAAAGGACAAGAAGTACAAAACTGCTCCGGCTTATTGATTTAGATTTTTCATTCACTTTTTCTCTCTTGGACCTACCACCAGTAAATGAATATGACATGTATATTAGGAACTTCGGGAAAAAAAATACCAAGCAGGTTAGTAAAACATGTGCTGTCTAATGGAAGGACAGTGTGTGTGCCTTGTGTGCACTCTAGAACATGTGAATTGGACATGTCTCTGGAGGCTGTGTTTCTGAGTGTCCTTTATAACTGTACTCATAAACTAAAAGGATGCAAAGTCTAAAGACGCCTTGTTGGGCACGATGAGTGATTGGTCTGGAGGACAGTGTCTCGGTTTCTTTTCTGGTCATTCTGATAAAATGCCCTGACAAAATCAACCTAGGAGAGAAAGAATTTATTGTAGCTCACAAGTCCACGTTACTGCCAACCATAGTAGGAAGGCTCCTGAGAGGAGCTCATCTTATATCTGCAGTAAGAAGAGAAGAATAATGGATGAGTGCATAGTTGTACTCAGCTCTTTTCTCCCTTTTATACAGTCCAGAACCAAAGCCTAGCAAAATGTGTCATCCACTTTAGTGCAGGAGGTGTATCCTAACCCCAAGAACGCTTACCTTTAAATTCTTTAAGTTTACTAGCTTTTTAGAAATTGTAGTTGCTTTTATCTTCATTAATGGCAGATTGCTCTGAAATTGAAGCTAGGTGTTAATTCTAGCCCTCTTTTTTTCTTTAAGGCATATGTTCAGTACAATGAAGATAATGTTGAGAGAGACGTCCAGACTGAAGATATAGAAACCAGGGAAGTGTGGACCCAGAACCCAGGAGAAGGCTCTGTTGTATCTGGAGGTAACCTTGGTTCTCTTGAGTGTTGACTGTTTACTCCCTAATTGTTTTTACCTAATTCCCTTTTCTTGTGTTTTTTTTTTGTTGTGGTTGTTAGTATATGACTGTAGAAGCACCCTTTCAATATTCTTTTGAAAGAACAGATTCTCTCATGTTAATGAATGAGATTAGAGCTATTGAATCACAGGGAATTATTAAATTGGCCTGATTCCATATTCCAAATACTCACCCTATGACTGTAGGACAAACTCTGTTCTGAGACTGGGATAGTTTTTTCTCATCAGTATAGAATTTTCACTTTTTAAGTGCAATTTGAAGATATGTTCCATCAGTGCAGATCAGAGGTTTCTGGAACACAGGGATGTGCAGCTATTCAGCTATATATTACTGATTTTGTTGGTGGTGTTGTTAAGAAATTGTCTCTATACAGCAAGAAATATATCCTCAAGTAGACGTCACCATAAGAAAGCTCTAGGTGTGCTGGCTCTGATTCCAAGTGCTCTAGATGATAAGAATTGCAGGATTTTCATCTGTATAAGATTGACCTGTAACCTAAAGCTAGCACCAAACACACTGGTTCCTTTTGCTGCATTCCTTAAGACAGTTGAATTGGATTCAGCTCATGAACTTACTATAAAACAATGTGAAATTGGAAACAATCACAAATAGAGACTGTAATGCAGTGTTCTTACTTTTCTAGGGTTCTCAGTATTTGCAACACTGCTTTGAATGTGGTAATTTGTAAAGCATAACCTTTTCGGAGTTGACTTTATTAACTTAATAAATCTATGTTTTATCATAGGTAGTGAAGAAAAAGACTTCTCTGATGTCACAGTTGTACCAAAGATTGACACTCCACGGTTGTCTAGTTTTCTCCGGGCAGCATGCCAGGTCCATTCTGTGTTGCATGTCCTTTTCTTCTGTGTTAGTGCTTAAGGATTCATTATCTTCAGAAATAGAACTACTGCAATCTTGGAGCTTTGTGATTCAGAATCAGTTCTTTGTTTTCAAGTATTATGTTCTTACAGATTATCAGTAATATATTTATTAAAGACACTAGGTAAATATCTCATTGAAAATTCTGTGCTTTTGAAAGGTAGAAATGAGCTCCACAAAGACACTGCCCTCTGAGGGAAGATAGAGAGTTCTGTACTTTTGTACACTGGTCCTACTTCAAGGAAGAGAACACTTCAAATCAGGCCAGTTGGAGACACAGAAAAAAAGAGATACTGGGACATCAGGAGAAACCCACGTGCCTTGAGTTATCATCCTGGGTTGTCTAAGTGCCTTTGCCAGTCTCTAAGAGAGGAAGATTGGGAGGAAAGGCTAGAAGCAGCTTAAGAATAAACACAAACACTTGCAAGCCTTGTTCCCATTTTTTGACGGGAGCTCCTTCATTTCTACCTTTCAAAAGTATATGTCCATTCTATTGTAGTCAAATAGATTAGTAGGAAAGCAGTTGATGTGTCCTCTGCCTTTTACTTGCGAAGGTCTTCTCGAATGTTCCTTTCTCTATTTCTTTGTTCGGTGTGAGATTTTTTGTGCTGAAGTGATGGGAAGAATTCTGTTGGTCTGCCTGGCGTTTTACCTTGAAGAGAATAATTTACAGATTGAATTTACTTGGGGAAAAAAATTATCTGTATAGCAGTTATTGACTGTGATACTGTGCTTCCTGTGATAAACAATTGAAAATAATTCTCTGCTGCAAAAAAAAGAAAAGAAAATTCTGTGCTTTGAGGTTCTGTACTTAATAATTTCCTGCAGTTGAAAATAATTACAGAGTCTTAAGCCTAGCATGTTAAGCCGACAAAACAAGTGTAAATCTATACAGTATTAGTAAATAATACACTCAAGATTTTAACAACTGACTATGGAAAATTTCAAAGTTTGTAGTTGTGAGGCTCCATGTGCTGCAGCTGACATCACCTCACTTGGCTCCTTCTTCCAGATTATTCCCCTTTCCCATCATTCACCTGATTATTTTGAAACTAACCCTAATCATCATAATTTTATTCCATATATATTGCAGTATAAGTCTCTAAAACAGAAAGATCTTTTGTTAATATAAAAACAGCTTTCACCTCAAAGAACTTTTATTCTAGAACCAAATATGAGTGACCTTGACCTGGGCACATGGATTTAGGTTACCCTAAATACCATGTTTCAACACAGTAAACAGTTTCATGAAGTTTTTTTATAGAACAAAAGAAAATCTAAAATCAAAGCGCTTTTCAGATGCATTGTGAGAACCGCAGGTAGGAGGTGTGCAGCAAAGGGAGGAAGTCTGTGCTGTGGCCTCAGACTCCGAAGGCACTCTTAGTCTTTGAGTTAACAGAGTGAAGGGTCTGAGGACGTGAGGACGGGCACAAAGGTGGCAGTGAAAGGCTTTCAGGAGGGCACAAGGTAGTCTAAGGTAATCTGGCTGTGGACCTGTCCTATTCCAACTCTCCACAGCCACAAAGTTCTTTAACATGGGTGTGACCTACAAACTTTGGTAGTTTCTAAAATATTAAGATAAGTTGATATTCTAATCTCTTTGTTGTCGCTAACTTTTTATATAAACTTAGAATTTAAATATGGGGCAGAAATAAACAGCCTAATAGTGTTAAGCCTTGACAGGTTGCTTTGGATCAAGCCTGTCCATTGTATTCTGTTAGGACTACCTGCCAATTGCTTTGCCTCAGTGTCTCAGTTGCAGAGGGATTTGTGACTTAGAAAAAGGATTAGGTTTGACATATTTGTTACTGTTGTTAGCGTCTGTTTTAGTATGAAGTTTTTGGAGCTGGTAAGAAGAGAGTCCTTGGGTACAGTGCAGTGAAGAGAGATGAGATGGAGAGAACAGGTAACGGCAGGGTTGGGGAGCCAGGTCCAGCCTTTATCTCACGGGCTTCTTTGGTGCACACCACATCTCTGTCCAATGCAAACGCAATCCTGTCAGTCCTCACCTCACATTTGCTCTCTTCCTTTCACTAATTTCTACGACTCCTTGCATTTTAGAGATAACCCAGTTAGATCAGTTGTAGACATTTAGTGCTACTGAGGATGCAGTGAATGCTGGCTGCCTGGTTCTCCTTGGTGCTTTTATCTTTGAGGGTGTTAGATACTCAGGCTCCCTTTGCCCTCTGAAATATTAACATCATATTTAGCAAAGGAACCAACATATAAGATGGCATACTGTGATATTATATTAGTATACTATTATAATGCAAAAAAGATTTTTTTAAAGTTATGATGTGGTGAAACCAAGCAATTATTTGCAGAAATTGAGTCTATAAAAGATGATTCTTAAAGAAAAGATAGCATGCTGCCAGCATTTTAAGAAAGATAGTTCATCTTTGAGGGGGTTTTCGTTTTAAATTTTTAAAAATTCATTTTTTATTTTATGTGTATGGCTGTTTTGCCTGCTTTTCTATCTGTGCACCATATCTGTACACTGCGGTCCTGCAGAGGCCAGAATAACTCCTGACTGGAGTAACAGGTGGTTGTGGGTACCATGTAGATGATGGGAATTGAACCCAGGTCTCCTACAAGAGAGCCATCTCTCCAGTCTCTGCTCACTTGTCTTTCAAAGGTGGTTGCTGTTTTGCTTGAAGAGGACCATTTGGCTGCTGGGCCCAGCCGGAATCCCCGGGCTCAAGACAAAGCTCTGAACATCAGTGAGAGTTCCTCCCAACTGAACACGAACCTGCCGTTCCTTCAGGGTAAGAGGCCTTTTCTGACATCAGTTTATAGGCAAACACCAACATTTATATTGAAGTAATGATCATTAATATTACATGTTTCTAATTTAATATGGTTTATTGTGTATAAAACAGAAAGTCTCAGTGACTACAGAATTGCAAATGAATGGTGAGAATTCTTTTCTTAAATGTGTATGTTAAATTTATGATTTATGATTTTCAAGAGTTAATTAGAAGAGGTCTGACAGCAATTTAAATTAGTGAATTATTTAAGTAAATGGAAAATAAGATTGTGTTTGTTTTAAGAATTGTAGTTCTTTTCAAGCAGATACTCCAATACATATACAGCTATGGAAATGGTAAACAGATAAAGCATATAATATTAGAGTATTTAAATTAATTTAAACAAACTGTATTTGCAAGGCTAATTTGAATGTTTATCTCATTCATTTATTCATTCATCTATTTTGAGACATTATCTCAGTTGTTAGGTAGGCTTTGAATTCTTGAGCCTCCTGCCTTAGTGCCTCTGGATTATAAACAAACAAATACAGGGCCAAATGCAGCTTCCTAGTCTTATGTCTCTCATGCTGGCTGCAGTACAGAGACACATCTCTCCACTGCTGCCTGTGAGCTTGAGCTGCCAGAGTGAGCCCTGCCAGCATGCCATGAACTAAACTGCATGGCAGCTTTAAGTTTTGCTCATGCAGACAAAAGATTACAGAAATGCAGTAAAGACAGATCCAGATGGAAAAAAACCTCTAAATAGGTCACAGTGTGTTTAAAAATGTACAGAGCCTTGGGAGAGAAAAGCGAAATGGTATAGACAGTCATAAAAACAAAAATAGTTTAAAAATAATAAAGTCTTAAAAAAGGAATAAGGTAATAAAAATATAATAAGCCACATAAAGATGGGAAATATGCAAAGTCTGGATTCTGTATGTTATTGTGTTGTTTTTAGATTTGACAATTGTTTTGTTACATATAGTTTTATTACGTTAAAGTTAAAACCCTACTTTTTAATTAGATGAAAAGGGCGAAATATGGAAGATTCCTTTACAGTGTGTGAATATATGTCACTGTGATTGGTTTAGTAAAGATGCTGATTCACACACAAAATAAGCATAAAGAGAAAAGAAACCATATTGATGTCATTAAAAACTAGAAGCCAGCCTTATGAGATGACTCAGTGATGCACAAGACTTTCAGTCTGAGTTCAATCCATGTAAAAAGTGGAGGAGAGAACTAACTCCATAAAATTGTCCTCTGACTTGGACACATGTGCTTACCTCCTCCCATCATGTATGCATGCTTACACACACACACACTCTCTGAGAGAGAGAGAGAGAGAGAGAGAGAGAGAGAGAGAGTAGAAATCCAGTACTAATGGTGGAAGAGCTTTGTTCATGAATGGTGAAGGAGCTCATATAACCATTGTCATCCCTTTCCTGGGGGAGGACTTCAGGCTACTTGAGGAGGTAGCCCTGAGGGGATGACTGTTGAGTGGCTGAGGGGATGCAGGAAGACCCGGCAGACCCAGGTTTAGATGGTATGGGCCGTGACTTCAGGAACTAGTATGCGTGGGCAGCGGGTATCAGGGCAGCAGGTGTAGTTTTACTTAGCTAGTACTACAAAATTCTCACCTGACTATGGCTCAACATTCTACTGTTTCTTCATTTTACCAGTGGCCCTGCTAAGGAGAGCTATAGGGAGAGCATCTCTGCCACAGTCTTGGAATCCACTGTTGGACTGCTACTCCTGGCCTTGGATTAGAGTAGTTTTCTGTATGGAGTTCAGAGGACTTTTTTAAAAAGAGAATTGAGGTTCCTAACAGTAGTGTCCTTGCAGCATGCCATGGAAGGAAGGCCACTCCAGGTGTTTCTAGCATGGTACTGATCTCTGATCATGCACTTGGGCTGAAGAGCCGGTTGATGAGAAGTGTGTTGTCCTGGCCATCGCTGCACCAGAGAAAGGATTTCCCTTTACTGAAGCCACAGGGTCAATATGGACACGGAGTTAGGTTTACGCTGTAGGTGTTGATTAAAAGCCAGGTTTGGGGGTTAAGGATCTCGCTCATTGGGTGCAGTGCTTCCTAGCGTGCGGATGTGGAAAGCCTGGAGTTAAGTCCTTAGCACAGACTGAATGTGCTGCTGGTACATGTCTGTACTTTCACAGCCGGCAGCCGAGGAGTGGGGGCAGGAACATCAAGTCCAAGGTCACCCTCAGGTGCATACTGAGGTGATAGGACAAAGGATGTGTGGGAACTTGTCTCAGCAACAACACTCTCGATTTTTTGTTCGCCTTTGAACAGACCACGTTTGTTTCTTCATTGAATTAGATTTTATGGGAGTGTTCTGAAAAGTTTTAAATGCTAAAGTGAAAATTGTTTTTCTTATCTCCAGGGCGGAAAGTATCCTGTTTGCATGCCTCTCGAGGTCAGAGGCAGAATGTGGTCTCTGTTCATGACTTACCTGAAAAGGCATTTGCCCCATCTCTGGATAGCCGGCACCTCCTCTGTGTGTGGGATATTTGGCAGCCTTCAGGGCCCCAGAAGGTCCTGATATGTGAATCAAAGGTATATGATAAATATAACTAAAAATAAAGGAAACAAGTCTGTGCTTGTTTCCCGGAGGGGAGTAGCTGGCAGTAACATAACAAGGAGAGGACACAGAGATAGCAGGCAGAATGGGGTGTAAGTCATGTCCTGTTTCTGTGCCGTTGGCTCTACATAGATGACAAAACACATTTGTTCCAACTCTAGAAATTCCTAGTTTAACAGGTCATTTCTGACTTAGAAACCCAGGATTGTCATGCAGGAAGTACTCAGCCATCTGTAAACTAGCAAAAGAACATAGTTATAGGCTTAATAAAAACGTGATCAGGATGACCACAAGGCTAGAATATTTGGATCATGCTATTTAGATTCTGATACTCTAGATATCTTAATATTCTTGCGATATCTTTGTTTTTGTTTTCCTTTCTCCCCCCCACCCCCAGGAAGCTTGTAGTAACCCATGCTGGCTTTGAATTCTCTATTCAGCTGAAGATGACCTTGAACTCCTGATCTCTTGCCTCTACCTCCTGAGTGCAAGGATTGTAGATGTGCTCCACCATGCATTGTGCAATTTCTTAAAATTGCTTACAGTAAGTGCCTTTGTCACTTACTCAAACTGCTGCCTTCTACGTGAGTCTGGTCCTGTTTTTCATGTTCCACTGGCCATCTTCCCTTTCATATTTACTTTGTTTTTGATTGGGAAGTACTATGTCTTTATGCTCCTTGACTCACCCAAACCATCAATTTCTTCCAAATATATGAAGAATACATTTTGAATTTTAGAGTCTTGAAAGTGAATAAGTTTACAGTAAAAGCCATAAATAAAATGTCAGACAATGGATTTACCACTTTGGAGGTCCAGACAGTTGCACTAAATAGAAAGGGTCATCAAGCACATTTTATGCACCCAGATGTCTACTAGAAGCCTTATTTGTGATCATATTCCTTCAGACTGGATTTCAGATTCTACTGTCCATGTGAAAAAACCCACACTTGGGCAATTGAATTTTATTTTATATGCACAGGTCTGTGTTCTACATAATTGCATCCTGTGAGGACCTTTATCTGTGTCAGATGTCATTGTTTGTGAGCTAATTCTGTGAATATGGCTCATATTTTTCAGCCATTCACCTCCTGTGATTGACTTTTCAGGTCACATGTTGCTGCTTCAGCCCCTTAAAAACATTTTTGCTGTTTGCCGGAACAGTACATGGCTCTGTGGTCCTTTGGGACTTAAGAGAAGACTCCAGGATACACCATTATGTGAGACTGAGCAATTGTCTCTGGGCCTTCCGGACCCCAACATTTTCCACTGGTTAGTCTTGTCTGTTTTCTAGAAAAGCCTGGTCCGCTTTGAGGACTAAAGTTTTAACTTGATCTGCCTTTGTTCATTTACATTTCCAGAGGATGAGTCTGAGTCTGAACAGAGGAAGCATCTGGTAAACAGAAAACCAAATCCATTCAAGTAGTCCTCACTGAGTGGCAGCAAAGTTTGGGGTGCTCTTTCATGTTAAATGTGTGGATTCTAAAAAATTCCCAGCAAAATAAATTTTGGATTGATTAGTTAATTGATTATGGTTTCAAGGAGCAAACTCCAGGTCTCGCGGACGGCTCTGTGTACTGAGCGTCACCCTCCTCTCAACGTCAGTGTCCTTAGGTCCTTACTAGCCATGGTACAGTAGTGAGGGCACACTACTGTAGCATCACCAGTGAATACTCGAGGTGGTGAAATGAGAAGAGTTACTTCTTGGGGGACAGAGCCTTAGGTTTTTTACATGAACAATTCATACCATTTTAGACCACAGCCACCATAACAAAAAACAAAAACAAACCATTTCTTGGGGCTAGGAAGATGACTTGGTAGTGTTTGTTGTGTGATGTGAAACCTGAGTTCAGATCCCCAGCACCCACACCTGTGATCTCATTAGGGAGTTAGAGGAGCTCACTGGCTCGCTAGTCTTACCAGCCGGCAAGCTCTAGGCCGGTGATTCTCAGCCCGTAGATCACAACCCCTTTGGGGGTCGAACAACACTTTCACAGGGTTGTTACAGACATCCTGCACATCAGATGTTCACATTGCAGTTTATAACAGTAGCAAAATTACAGTTATTAAGTAGCAAGGAAAATAATTTTATGGTTGGGGGTCACTGCAACATGAGAAACTGTATTAAAGGATGTCAGCGTTATGAAGGGTGAGAACCACTACTCTAGGCCCAATGAGAAACCTTGTCTCAAAATAAAAGTAGCATGGAGAATTATCAAGAAAAACACATGATGTCAGCCTCTGGTCTCCACATTTACATGCCTGTATGTGTAACCACTCACACATGTACACACATGAATACATACAAACTGGAAGAGTGAGAATTTCCTGCCTGGAGGACTTCTAAGTGTTTTATGTACATGGGCTCATTTCATCCTTGTACTAGCCCTCCATCCGTGTTGCTCAGAAGGGTAAAATCTTCGTCTATGCCACACTAACTACACAGGCGGGCCCTGCACTCAGCCATCTGACCTATAGACTGTTGATTGGCTCTTCTTGTAGGAGCTGATGTCCCATTGTCTGAAAGAGCAGGTATAGACCTTCTCTTGCTCACTCTTTACCAATCTTGTCCCTTTCCTGTTGAGTCCCAGGAGCACATAACACCACTCTAGCTCTTGGTGTTCTCTCTTTCCCCGCAGGCCACTAGTCTGTTTTCTGTCATTATCCTGTCACCAGCTTGCTTTGTCCAACTGCTGGAGGGCTGTTCTCTTATATGTCATTTGGTGTTCTTCACTGCTGACAGCTCCTTGGTGCTCTTCTGCAGGGTGCCAACTGTCGCTCTGTGCTTCTCAGCAGTGATCCTGTCAGGCAGTGGTGTTTAGCTAGCTGTTTAGTAAGCGTGCAGTCTTAATTTCGGTTTTCAACTCTCACTTGAATAACTAATGATCCTAAGTTTATCTTCATGTGCCAAATCATCAGCTAAATATTCTTGCTGATTATGCCTGTTCAAATCTTTGCTCATTTTCTATTGAATTGTTTTTCTAGGTTTATTTGTGGTTTTGGAGAGAAGGTCTTGTTATAGAGTCCTGGCTGTCTTAAGCTTTCAACAATCCTCTTACCTCAGCCTCTCGAGTGCTGAGATTGCAGGCAGAATTCATGCCTGGCTGAATTTATTTTATGTTTTTGTTGTGCTGGAGATTGGACCCAGGGCTTTGCATCTGTTTGGCCAGTACTTTATAGACTGAGCTATACAGCCTATTAAGTTCTGAAACTTTACATAGTCTAGATGTGTTTTACATGTATTTTATTATATCCCATATTCCTTCTTGTAAAATTATTTGTCAAAGAGAGGAAAAGTTAAATTTGGTGGAGTTTGACTTATTTCTCATGATATGCTCTCAATGTCATGATGAACAGGTTTTACTCAACTAAAAGTCACAGAGGGTGGGCTGTCGGCCAAGTTTTCCTGAAGTTTTGTAATTTTAGGTTTTACATTTAGGTCTGGTCTACATGATGAGAAGTACTAGTGTCCAAGTTTATTTTTATTAATATTTTTGTATATGAATGTCCCATTGAATTTTTCATTCTTGATGGCCATCTTCACTGCATTCAAAGCTTCTGTTGCACATGTGGTTCCTATCAGTTTGATGTCTCAAGTGAGGGCCTCTCTGTTGTGCATCCCTCCTGCTCGGGCCATCACGGAACTTTTCATTGTCTCTGTAGTTTGTTCCTTTTCCAGAAAGTTCTCTCTTTGGAATAAAGTAGAGTAAACATTTTTGGATTGGTTAGGAGTAAACTATATACGAATAGCTTTACAGCTGTTTCACAACTGTGTACGGATTTCACCTCCTCTGGGCAAATACCAAGTATCCAGCAAAATATCTTCAATTCACAGAATCTAGACTTACTTATGAGATAACACTCATATTAAGTGCTGGGTTATCTAGATTAAGTTAGCCTCTGGGCATGTCTGTGAGAGATTATCTAGTTGGTTGAGATGAGAAGATTTAACAGTAGGTGATGCCATTCCTTGGGATAGGATTGCAGGTTACATGTATGAGAGAAAGCAAGCAGTTTGAAGAATTTGATTCCTGGATTGCTCAGTGAAAAATTGTCAACTGTCTTTCAGAGTGGCTCTGCCATCCGCATTCCCACAGACAGTGAGACCTGCTACTCTGTATCCTCAGCAGCCTCTGCTATCTGTTTGGGTCATTCTGTTTGGTTTCAGTGGTTCCTCATGTGTGACTTGCATTTCTCTTGTGACACTTGGAACAGTTTTGTCTTTTCTTATGCTCATATGCTATCTGTGTGTCTTTTTTGGTAAAGTACCCATTAAGGTCTTTGACCTGTTTTAAAATTGCTTGTTTTCTGGTAGTTGGGTTTTATATGTTTTGATAAAAGACTTTTGTGAGGTAAGGGTTTGGCAAATATTTTCTCCTATGATTCTTTTCATTCTTTTAACTAAGTAAGGCTTTTAAATTGGCTTATTTTTATCCCTCTCCAAACACTCTTAACATGACAGATAATGTTTCCTCTCTCTGTACTGTATTTGTATCTGCGCTTTACACATAAAAAGCGCAAGCCAGTTTTTACATCTCTACTAACCATTTTTTGTCCTTTTGGGGAGATGCTGTTGCTATGGAGACTGTTTACAATGATAGATACCATATGGATTTTGATGCTGTTATAAAAATGTATTTTTTTCAAACAGAAAAGAACATAAAAATTTATTACATGACTCAGGCTCTAAGTTTTCTTTCCTGATTCTCTAATAAACTACCCCAATAAAAGCACCTTAAAGGAGAAAGTATTTAGTTAGCTCACAATCCAGGGTTTAGTCCATTATGGCAGGGAAGTAGCAGTGATAGAAACTGCTCACATTGTGTCCCAGTCAGAAGCAGGGAGCAATGAATGCCAAGTGCCACAGCTCAGCTTAATCTCTCCTTTTCTAAGTTTAGTGCTCGGCCCAGGAAATGGTGCCTACTCACAGGGATACCCACAGGCCAGCTTGACCTAGATGGTCCTCATTGAGACTCTAGGTGATTCTAGATTGTGGTAAGCTGACAATTAAAACTACCACACAATCCAAAAGATCCCTTCAAACCATAGTGTTTTCTAACTGCTAATATAATGAGTGTAATTCAGCATTGTTTTCAAGGCACTATATTCCTAAGCCTCCTCCCTTCAGATGCCTCCTTATATAAGATGATGCAGCATTTGCTGTAACTTAGGCACATTCTCTTTGTATTTGATGTTATCTCTAGAGGGCTGTGTATACGATGTGTGAATATCTGTTGTGCCCCAATGTTGAGGGAACAATGGCAAGAAAAGTCTGCCATGTTCAGTGCAGGACAATTATTCTTTCATGTATTTCCAGCCATGGTTGTTGACTCCACAGGTGAGTAAGAGAGATGACGGGATGCTAATACAGCGCTCTATGAAATGCTCCCTTTGTTTCCTTTGCCATCTCAGTATCATCAGCAGAAGTCAGGAATGTGAAGCTGGAGCTCCTAGAGGAGATCATTCACATCCATGTGCTTTTCCCCCTGGGAGGCCTGCAATGTGTCTTCATTGTGTTATTCACTAGCTTTTTCTTAAATTCAATCCAACCGGCCCTCTCCTTTTTTTCTGTTTTTATGTGGGGTTTTGATGTTGGATGTGATTTGTTGTTTTAAGTGCATTTACCATAGTGGTCTGCAGAGATCTCATTCATCTCAGACTGGTTGCCTTATGCTTTGTGCTTTCTTCAGGGATGGGGTGGGGCAGGAGAATAGTCACACGTCACACCGGATGATTCGTTGATGTCTTTGTTTTAATTTCTTCCTGAGGTACCTGCATATGGAATTTGAATTTCTGACTCGCAGATGTTTTATTCATTTGTGAGTGGCAGTACTTTTCCTGGTAGTAACTGTGTACCTGTTTAAGTCTCCTGCTCTGACTGCTGTGTTCTCAATACATGCTATTCTCTTTCCTTATAAGTTGCCCATAAACAAGCACTTCTCTATGCTCTATTGAGTGGTCCTCTTTCCCCAGCCTGGAAATCCTGGAGGATTCTGGCCTTAGAATCATGTCTTCTCTTTCTGGAGTACCTGCTTAATTTCCTCATCTTCACAATACTCTTGGTCTTAGAGTATGTTGATCTCCTTCCTAGCCCTGTATATGTATTGCCTCAGTGATGAGACAGATTTTTAATGGTACAAGCTTTGGTGTTCATTTCTTCTTTTTCCTCTTATAAGCATTTTGAGGCTGTAGTCTCTGCTAGAGATGCTGAAAACTCATGGTCATGAATCTTGATGTGTGACTTATTAGTATTAGTCTTGTGGCTATAGGTGAGAGGTATATGGGGAGATTCAGATCTTTAGACTCAGAAGCAATCACATATTTCTTAACATATAATGCTAATTTTATTGCTAAAATATATGACTTACAGTGGGTACTATGGGCCTTTAATTTCTAGATGGAGTCCTCACATTAGTGAACCACCGAAGTCCTCTTCAAGCCATAGAGCCGGTTGTTACATCTGCTTACAAGAAACAGAGCTTGGTGCTTTCACCCTTTTCTACTCAAGAAGGTACAAGAGCTCTCGCACCTATAAAATCTTTCAAGCAATAGTTATGCAAAGTGTTATGTTTAGTTAAAGCTACTTTCCTCCATTTTTATTTCTGCTTTCATTAAAAATGGCAGGCTTGTCATTTCACATCGCTTCCCTGGACGAGAGTGGTATTCTCAATGTGTGGGTAAGTAGGAAGTACAAGGCCATGCTTACTGCTGAGTGAAACCGGCTGGGAGGAGACTGGCACCTGGCTTGGGGAATGGGTCAGGGATAAAACAGAACAAGACAGTAAGACCCTTTGTTCTGTGAAAGCGTGTGGAGTTGTGTGCCTGGCCTTTGGCCTCTGGAAATGCATAAGGAAGACCATAAGAAGACCTCACTCCTAAAGGATATGTTAGGACTTGTATAGGGAGCTACTAATGAGGTTACTGAGAGAGGAGAATAGTGAGATAAAAGAATGAATAAATTTAAGTCATTAGTTCTAAAGCAAATGAGTAGTCTTTTTATGAAACAATTATATTTTAGGCTCTAATAAAGCAATGTTATTTTATTAGAGCTATGCTTTGCTTAGATTGTTTCTTAATTTTAAAATGTATTAGTATCCATTTTTTCAATATTCTGTTTTTAGGTGGTTGTTGAATTACCAAAGGCAGATATCTCTGGTTCAATGAGTGATTTAGGTAACTATTGAAGTAAAAATTAATTATTGTTTGCTAAAATGAATAGAGATTAAAGATAACACAACATGCTTCGAAAAATAAGTCATTAGCAACCTGAAAATGAACATCAGAGTTGGATGGCCATCACATTAGCTAAAGTGGTTGAGTGACGTCTAATGTGGGTGTTGTAAGTTCTGTCATAGTTGGCATTCATTCTGCTCTGTGTCATGACTTAAGGCAACTGTCTTTTTTTCCGGTATTCTTCAGGTGTCCATGTCCTAAGTCCTCCTTCAGTTGGGGCTTTCTTCTGTGGATTTGTATTTACTCAGTGCATGAGTTTACTAAGTGTGGCTTGCCTCATGCCACTTGGAGTGGGTGGTGACAGAGCATGCTAAAGTGTCCCATATGGAGCAGGAAAGATGGGGAAACAGCTCAGGATCCCCAAGGTGTGCTGTTTTTCATGCCACTTGGCATGGCTTTCAGTTCTAAGAGGCCCCAGACAATCCAGTTCTGTTGGATCTTGGGGCTATTTTGTCTGCATCTTAAGCTCAGCTTTCTTACCCTGAATTATAGCTGTTAATTTTCTAATGACAGCTTGTCTCATCTTAATTGTTTCAAGGGTGTAT
Organism: Bramus lutescens; assembly: GCA_001685075.1. Lineage (NCBI taxonomy): Eukaryota > Metazoa > Chordata > Mammalia > Rodentia > Cricetidae > Bramus > Bramus lutescens. Next base: position 214,801 of record LOEQ01005528.1, on the reverse strand, counting down.
CCCCTGATAGATCTGGAAAAAAATAGGAAAAAAAATCCAAGATTGACACTGGCTTTGCTTCAGGTTCAGGTTCTCAGATTCAGAAGCAGGCTCTTCACCAAACAAGTGCTGATCACTTCTTGTTGAAGTGCCATTCAAATCAGTTTCCCTGTGACTGTGGTTGAGACCAGTGGTAGCAGGCCTGATCTGTAGATTTCCCACCTCTGGGATGCCATCCATATTTTTGTACAGTGAATGTAAGAGACAAGTCATGCAGTGCACTTGCAATTGCCCTTCCTAGCAGTGAGGTGAATATATTTCTACATGCTTTTAATTCAGCTGCACTCCAGGTTCTGGATAGCATCTTGCCTATAATTTGGGTTTCATTATATTAAATCTCTAATTCTTCCCTCTGCAGTAATGTACAAAAAGGAGAATAGCTTTAAGACAGACATTTGGCAGAGACAACTGAAGGGTCCATATTTGAGGAGAACAAAGGAAGAAATGGAAAACAAAGCCAGGTCTCCTAGGAGCTGTAGTTCCATGGTGTTTGAATGGAAGTTAGAGTTTCTGATCAACAGAAACTGAGCCTGGAGGAGCTCAAAATACTGGTGGCTATTCACCAAACTGGAAATTTGGTGGGTTTCTGATTGGCTTTGAATGACAGTTGCCTTGGATATTTACAGCCCAGGGTTCGGCATTTGGAACTAAGTATTCAGTACATATGATGCTAATTGTTCTCACCAGTCTAAAAATGTGTGGACATCTGGATCATGGCCCCATGGGATTCTGATAATGCCCTATAAATTCCTGACTCTCCTCTTTAGCAAGGCACAGACACCTCCACCAGATTTAGAGGGAGTCCTTCCTGTATTTATATTTTGGCATTCCTTCTGGTTACGATACTTAAATAAGGAAGAGTGAATCCAGACAACTGTAGGTAGATTTGGGGTTAACTTGAATTAAGAGGTGTGTGTGTTTGTGGTTTGTCTGATTCTAGGTTTGATACCTGGAGGGAGGGTCAAATTGGTGCACAGTACTGCGATCCAGCTGGGCAACAGGTGAGACGTCCCCTGGGATTAAACAAGTCCCTCATCCCACAAGGACTCTGCTTCCTGTTAAATGCATGTTCTGTTTTGCAATGAGGACTTATTTTTCTCATATTCAGTTTTTGCTATATGAATTATCAGTCCATGTAACAAATATATTTTTCAGATATAGGGCTAATAGGTATTCGTAAAATGTTCTTATCTTATAAATTAAGTCAAGTATGACTGTCTTTCATCTAATTTTAATTTAGACTTAAAGTTAGTTAAACTTGATTAAGTAAAGTTTTAGGAACTGAAAACATTGAAATAACTTTTATTTATAAATTTACATTTTTAGCTAGGCATTGCACACACCTGTAATCCTAGCAAATTCTTTTTGGTAGATAGAAGCAGGAAGATTAAGAGTTCAAGGCTAACTGGCTTTTTGAAGCCCTTTCATTTTGGAGGAATACCTTGCTCAGCCTAGATATGGAGGGAGGGCCTTGGTCCTGCCTCAAAGCAATGTGCTAGACTTTGTTGACTCCCCACGGGAAGTCTTACCCTCTCTGAGGAGTGGGTGGGTGGGGNGGGAGGAGGAGAGGGAGTGGGAACTGGATAGGTATGTAAAATGAGAAAGGATCGTTTTAAAAAAATAAAAGAAGTTGAAAACAAAACAAAACAACAAAAAACAAAAAGAGATCAATGCTATCCTTGACAATACAGTGAGTTTGCAACCAGCCAGGATATATGAGAACCTGTCTCAAATAAATAAATAAACAAACAGAAACACCACAAAACAGCAAACATTAAAAAAAATACAAAAAGGAAAAAAATCAGTATTTCTGCTTTTACTCATAGAACTTACTACAAAGTACAGATTCTTAATGAATGTTCAGTATTAGTGTTCCTTATTGGTTCCTAAAGACATTTATTTCTGCCATTTACTCAGTGAGGCTGTTAGTATGTGAATTGCGTGATGCATCTTTGAGTCTGTGTCCTCTTTCTCACACAGAACACAGTGATTACAGTCATTCAAATCAACTTACTTGACTGGAATATAATTATGAAAAGAGATAGTTCAAGTCATCAGATATGTTGCAGGGCCAGGCATGCACATGCTCTTCAGGCCATCCCTCCTTCCCATGCTGCGTACCTCTGCTGAGCTGCATACTTTTGCGCGAGATGCTCGCACCTCATTCCTTGCATTATATTTATTTTTAACTGTAATTTCCTCCAGGATTTAACCGTATACTCTTACAGGACTTAGCTATATACTCTCCAAAGGGAAGTAGTTAATGTATTTGATGCCGTATGTTCATACCTGTATTTTTGCAAGAATCTGTGGGAAAGGAGAGGTACAGGTAGACTGTATTATAAGGAGAGCTCTAACTCTGTAGCCTCCCCTACCTTGGGTAAACTGGGGTGTCTGACTGATGCACCAGGTCTTTGTCCCTTTTCTGCCACCTGTGGACTGTGGATGACCTGGAAATATGTCACCCTCAGTGTAGCAGCCATCTTGCCTTCAGTGATCCCAGCAAGCATGCCAGTGAAGCAGAATATTCTTTGTTGGCATGGTTATAAGAGTTATAAGAGTATGATGTGTTAATATGAGCATAGGCATGTAGGAGCTTGAAGGAAGGAAGGGTTGTGTCCAGACTGAGATGGGAGCTTTTGGGCAAAGTGTTATGTGGTTCTTTGAGTGAGAATGGTCCCTATAGGCTCATATACTTGAATGCTTATACACCAAGGAGGGGAACTGTTTAAGAAGGATTAGAAGGTGTGGCCTTGTTGGAGCAAGTGTGTCACTGGGGATGGGCTCTGAGATTACAAAAGCCCATGCCAGAGCCAGTGTCTCCTCTGCCTGCTCTCTGTGGATCAGGATGTAAATATCTCAACTCTAGCTCCAATATCATGCCTGTCTGCTTCCTGCCATGACCATGCACTACCCTTTTAAACTGTCAGCAAGCCCCCAATTACATTTTTCCTTTTATAAGAGTTGCTTTGGTCATGGTTTCTCCTCACAGCATTCGAACACTGACTAGGACATGATATTGGATTGATCCTCAAAAGCTTGGCAAAGGAGCCTGTCATGGCTCTAAGGCAAAGATACCTGTGTGTAGACATACCAGCAAATCTGCAGTTGAGAAAGATGGGGTGAGTTGGTGGCTGACCTTGACATGCCTGTTGATGTGCTGGCAGTCTAGACAGTGTCTTGGAGGTGACAGGGTCTATTCTAAAGAAGTGGAATGTCATTTTTGAGATGTAGGATAATCAACTTGGAAAAATTTGAGTTTGAAGTTGCAGAAACTAGAGTTTAAGGAGACCAGTTAGGAGGCCAATATAGTGACCTGTATGAAAACCAGCATAGCTGTGGAGAACTGGATGTGAGTTCAAGAATAGGATTGGAAATCAGTTGATGATGGAAGCCGTGAGAGGGAGGAGCCTCAGCTGGTTTGACTACTGGGTAGTGCAGCTAGGGGAGATGTTTGTATGTCATGTGTGTAAGGGTCTTGCCTGCCTAGATATGTGTGCACCACATGTATATCTGGGGCCATCAGAGGCGAGAAGAGAGCATCAGATCTTCTGGAGCTAGAGTTTCTGACAGTTGTGAGCTGCTATATGAGCTTTGGGAACAGAATCCAGCTCTTTAATAGCAGCAAATGCTCTTAATTGCTGAGCCATTTCTCCAGCTCCAAATATAGCTGTTTTTTGTTTTGCTTTGTTTTCTTTTAAGAAAAGAAAATCTCTTACTGCTAGGAACAAAAAGGGAAGTTAAGTTAGATAATAAGGTTTTGAACTAATGCTGACAACCCGTAGGCCAGGTTATCAGGCCTTTCCTATAAGCCTGTGACTCCAGCCTTGTGCAATCATAGACACACGGGCCTTGCCTGAGTTATTATTGAGACCCCTGCACAGTACTCTGGAATTCACTGCCCCTTGAGTGTGAGGAAAATAAAGTTTCACTCCCAGTTAAGGGAAAATGGGTACTTGGAAGAACTTGAAGCCTCAAGCTAGATGTGTATGGGAACTTGCAAGCACCAGAGTCCCTGGAACCTTGAGCTATAAGAACAGCTGCCTGGTAGGAAGCTGGGAGTTATGGGATTTCCACAAGCCTTCTGCAAAAGATGAGTTCACAAACTTTATAGGAACCAGAAGCACAAGGAAGCACACTAGGAGCTGTCATCAAGTGGAATACATCAGTCAACTACTGATCACCGTGTCTCTTGGCATCAGACCTGCTGGCTGTTGTACAATACACTTTTCAAAGCAGTGCTGTAATTTCCAAATTTCAACCAGTGAGTGATTCAATGATAGATTCAACATAGTTGATAAAAGAATCAGGAAACAGAATGATGGGTCTGCAGAAATGATCAAGCATGCAATACTTGAAAAAGAAATAGGAAGCAGAGTAGTAGCTGAAATCATGGAAGAAGTGTGATAAACCTGTTCCTCATTGGATGATATATGGCAGTGCTAAGTGAGTGTAAGGTATTGCCATCATCCAGGTTTTGCAAAAGCCATGTGTTCATCTCTGCTGTTTATTTTACAGTTTTTCCCATAAAGATAGTGAATTCTGGGGGTCCACACAAACACTAAGTGTCAAATTTCTGCCTTCGGATCCTAATCACTTTGTTGTTGGCACCGACATGGTTAGTAGTGTTTTACATTTCATCCTTTCCACTTAGCCTTACCTGATAGATATCTTTATATCAGATTAACTTACTATTTGTCTTTTATAATGCCTGAATTATTTCATGAATATAGTTTTGTCCAGTCTTACTTTTTAATACTTTTCTTTGGTCATTCATGGTATTCTTTAATAATTAGGGACTTATAAGCCACAGTACCAGACAAGATTGGAGAGTATCTCCCAAGGTGTTCAGACCTCAGCAACATGGTATCAGACCAATAAAAGTTAATGTGATTGATTTTTCACCATTTGAAGAAACCATATTCCTGGTAAGAAGGTCACTTTTCGTTGATATTATTTGCCTGTTGGACCCTCATAATATTGTGATCTGGTAGAAAAATTTAGAAAGTGTTGGTCTCTTAGTAGTCTACAAATTTTTTATCATTTATTGGGCTTCAGTGATCTAAAAAGGAGACATGGGATATTATTAATGGAAAACTAAATCAAATTAACTCAGAAATTTAACTCTCTTAAGAAATACTTTGTTCAGTTGCAAAGTACTTAGAATTTAACAGGAAGATACCTATGGTCAGCCAGCTCTCATGATAAGTAATCCAGTCCTGAGCGTTAACCCTCTCCTACAGAACAGTCATCTGTCACTTATGAGAGCCACAGACCTCTCACCTAATTACCATCCACTGGATTCTGTTCTTAAATGTTACACTGCCTCTCAACACTGTTACTCTGAGGACTTAAGTCTCTAGCACAGGAATCAGTGGGGACAAACTTCATTTAGACAGTAGCAATGGTTTACCATCTGCCTGGCTAAACATGCAATCCCAGAATATACATAGCCTTTAAGACCTCTTGAAGAGAAGCCAGTTTTCAGTACTCAAGACTTTGTGTATTCGAGTCAGAAGTTGCACACTCAGACATGGTGCTCAGAGACTATTAGGCTTAGTTCTTGCCCTTGTATCCCATATGATTGTGTTACTTATTGAAATTAGGGTTTAAATGTGTTTCTGTATGTATTTTATTTTAGGATTTGATTTCTCTTGTTGACATTTGAGTTGAATACACCACACACACACACATACACACACACACAATTTTTAAAAATTTTATGCAAATACATCTTTTTTTTGAATATGAGAAAGGATTAAAGAGTAAGGAAGAATTAATCTTCTCTTTATAGGCTAATAATTTGGTCTTTCATTAAACCAGCCGAGTTTTGTTTTATGAAAATTTCAATCCAAAGGGAACACATAGCCATACTGTCAGTATAAATAGAGCTGCTTAAAGGTGATGTTCTTTCTGTGGAGCTCGCCCCAGCATCCTGTGCTGGTGTCGGCTTTTAGGGTGAGGGCTTTTTGTAGGATAGGTTTCATGTCTTTTTATTCAGAAAACAGAAGCAAGCCAAAATGATATTTTGCAGACAGGGCAAGCGGCAAGTGTTATAATGCTCTGAGAAAATTTTCTGGCTATTGAGATTTAATTTAAAAAGAAAGAAAAATAGGGTTTCTGTACTACAATTGCAGGCTGGCTGCTCAGATGGAAGCATCAGATTGCACCAGCTGACGTCTGAGAGGCCTTTGATGCAGTGGGACAGCAGCACCAGTGGCCACTCTGTCACTAGCCTGCAGTGGTCCCCTACTAGGCCTGCTGTGTTCCTGGTCCAGGATGATGCATCCAGGATCTATATCTGGGACCTTCTTGAGAATGACTTGGGTCCTGTGGCTCAACAGCCCATCTCTCCAGACAGGTGAGTACAAGGCGCACCACCCTTATCTCTGGTCTTTCTGTGTGTGTGTGTGTGTGTGTGTGTGTGTGTGTGTGTGATGGTGGTGGTTTGAATAGACATGGCCCCTAGAATCTCATGTGTTTGAATGCCTGGCCCAGAAGGATTGGTGCTATTAGAAGGTATGGCCTTGTTGGATTAGATGTGGCCCTGCTGGAGGAAGTGTGTCACTGTGGAGGGAGGCTTTGAGATCTCATATGTTCAAGCTAAGTCTAGTATGACACAGAGTTCACTTCCTGTTGCTGTGGGTCAAGAACTCTCAGCTCGGCTTCCCCAGCACCATGTCTGCCTGTGCACTGCCATGTGTCCCATCATGATGACAATGAACTGAACCTTTGAAACTGTAAAGCAGCCCCAATTAAATGTATAAGAGTTGCTGTAGTCACGGTGTCTCTTCACAGCAATAAAACCCTAGCTAAGACAGCTGAGTTGGTCAAATGTGAATAAGATCCTCTGTGTCATAAGGATGCCCATTTATGAGTGAAGATGCCACAGACACTTATTCTCTGTACTCTGTCTGGTCTTTCTTAAATCACAGTTTTAAGTTTAAATTTAATACCACATTTATATATTATATAGTCAAAAAAACTTTTTAAAGGTTGCTGTAGGAAGTCTTACAGCCAGTGGTTTCCCACCCACTGGGGCGTGGCCTCTTATACTATATGTTGATGTAGAGCTCATGTTTGGCCTATTTTCCAGCCACTCTTTCTGCTTGCTGGCTTCAGTTTCTGTTCTCCATTTAAGCAGAGGATTCTGATTTGTGAGTTTACCCCTAAATAAATATCCATCTATCTCTCAATTCTCAGTTAGTGTGGGATTTCTTTTAAGCGTCCTTCCACAAAAGGTAGTTTTAGTTAGAAGCCAAATAAAAAGATGCCCAGAGCTCCTATATGCCCTTCTCAGATGTGTAGCCACTTTGCTGCCAACACACGCATCCTGGACCCTGCTACCGATGTTCCATACTGACATGTGAAGGTCACCCTATTCCACTTTCCATCAGCTTCATTCTTAGTGCTCACTTAAGCAATACTGTGAAACGCTTTACAGTGCAGTTGTCTTCTATTTAGTCTCAGAAACCACAGTGGATAGGAGAGTAGTGGAATAGTCTCCCAGCATTATCATTCAGGAAGAAACGTTTTCTGGGAGTGTCGTGCAGATTCAGCGTATTGTTTGAGTGGTCTACAACTTACTCCTAGTTTCTCAGAGGACAGAACATATGAGACGTAAGTCGTGGAGTCTCTGTTCTTGTCAGGCCCCTAGCTCCCTGCGCCTGAGTCACACCAGTCCCCAGGCAGCCTTTCCACGTGCACGTGAAAGAACCCTGCTGACGTGAATTGCCACCGATACTACTTTGTTTAAAAATTGTTTAAAGCACTTGTTTATTTATATTTATTTATTTGTGTGTATGACAAGCGTATATACTATTTGCTCATGTGGCGTTCAGAGGACAACTTAGTTCTTTCCTTTCACCATGTAAGATCCAGGAATAGAATTTAGGTTTTCAGACTTGGTAGCAAGTGCCTTTACTGGCTGAGCCATCTTCCTTGCCCATTGCCTTGAAATAATTCTTCGCCTTTATTCGTTTATTTCAAAGTAGCAGTATTTATAGAAGATTTCATTTGGAAGGGTTCTCTCTTGATCCCAATTTGTTTAGTCTATATTTTGTTCTTCGAATTTTATAAATATATATTGTGCATATATGTGTACATGCCAGGGCCTTGGGGTTTATTTTTTTATTGAAAATAAATTTTTTCCATGCAATCTATTCTCATTACAATTTTCCCTCCTCTAGCTCCTCCCAAATTTGACAAATTTCTGGATTCAACCAAATCCACACTTTCTTTTTTCTCTCTCATTAGAATGCAAAAGGCAATAATAATAATAATAATAATGATAATAGTAATAATAATAAACAGTAAGATAGAAACAAACCAGAATAGGACAAGGCAAACGGAAAAAGCACAAGAAATGAACAGATGGTGAGACACATTCACACATACAGAAAATCCATAAGACATAATGTATAGGCAAAAGATCGATAAGATTAAAAAAAATTCTAGACAAAGCATTGTGAGATGAAAAATTGAAAAACACCATTGAGCTTGCTTTGTGTTGGCTGTCTACTGCTGGGCATGGGGCTAATCTAAAGTGTGGCTGTGTACTCAGTACAACTCTGCTGGAGAAAACATTTTCCCATTGTGAGTGGTTATCAACTGGAGATAGATCCTGGCTTAGGGATGGGGCCTTGTGTCTACTCCCTCTTTTAGCGCTGGAACTTATCTGGCTTAGACCTGAGTAGGTCTTTTGCATGCTGCCACCGTCTCTGTAGTTCATATGTGTTTCAGTTGTGTTGTGCCCTAAAGGCCTTGTTTCCTTGGTGTCTACCATATCCACTGGCTCTTCCAACTTTTCTGCCTCTTCTTCCCCAGGCTTCTCTGAGCCCTGAGGGGAGGGATTTGATGGAGACATCCATTTAGGACTGAGTGTTCCAAAGTCTCTTACTCTTTGCACATTGTCTAATCATGAGTCTCTGTATTTGTTCCTATATACTGCAGAAGGAAGCTTCTCTGATTAGGGCTGAGCAATACAGTGATATGTGGATGTAGCAGAATGTCTTTAGAATTTTTAATTGCTACATTCCTTTAGCAGAACAGTAATATTTGGCTTTTCCCTAATATCTGGCCTGTCTAGTTTCAGGTTCTTGGCCCCTTCACTGTCAGGGATGGGTTCCCTTTCACAGAGTGAGTCATAATTCCAGTCATAGAGTGGTTAGTTCCTCCTACAACTTTTGTGCCACTCTTGCACCAGTGAATCTTTCAGGCAGGTCACCATTATAGACCACAAGGTGTGTAGCTGGGTTGACGTTTACATTTCTCCTCTGGTAGTGTGCAGAGTACCTTCCAATACCGTGAACATTAAAAGGCTCTAGGTGGCTATCAGCTTGACTCTTCCATGTTTAGTGAGTTATGTAACTTGTCTTTAGCAGTAGGGCCTTGCTGTCAGTTTATGGAGCGCAACCAATAGCCTTAGCAATAGCCTGGATTGTTTGGGGGGTTTTCATGGGGTCCCTTTGGCCAACAGCTCAATTAGATGTAACCCATTTCTGGCACTGGAGGTTTAATTTGATGACAAGAGATGTCTGGTTAGGGCTTTGTTCCCTCCTTTGTTTGATGATTACAATTTATATTTCTTTCACACATGTATGTTTTTAGAAGTTTCTACTGTACTAGGTTTTTAATGTTACTGTGACTCTGCAAATGACCCTTAGCTTAGCTGTCCTTCCCCGTATTTCCTCCCTTATCCTTTCTTCTCTCCTTTTTTGGTCAGTTCAGCTGAAGTTTAGGACAACTGAGGAATAAATTACATTACTTTTTGAAAACGAGAGAGAATAAAAGCAACCAAAACAGCTAACATTCTGATAGAATGTAATGGATATATTGACAAGCTCTGAAAAAGTGGTAGGTAGATTGGTATTGCGCTAATTAAATATCTATCAAGAGCACTGGCTATAGTGGCATGTGTGCAATCCTAGCACTTGAAAATCTGAAACAGGTGGTTTACAAGTTTGAGGCTAGCCAGGCTCATGGGGAATTCCTAACTAAATTGGGCTACATAGCCTGACTATGTCTTAAAAGAAAAGGAAACAGAAAATATATCAAGATCTGAGCACAGTGGCTCATGGCCATCATCACAGTGCGTGGAAGATTGAGGTGGAAGGAAGTTCACTAAACTCAGGGATTAGAGAGCAGGCTGTGCGTCATAGTGAGGCCCTGAAAAGAAACTTAAAAATCAACCAGTCGATTGCTCCAGCTTAGGTTCACATAGGAATACATTGTACACCTGTAGTTTTCCAAGAGGAGCTCCAGGGAGGCCATGGCAGAAGGACTGAGCACTTCCTGCTGGCAATAGGAAGGTCTGTGTGGGGACAAGGTTCCCTTCAGATTGGATTTCTGAGACTCACTGCTGGAGTAGGTAAGGGTGGACCTGGACACATATCCTCAGCACGACAGGGACAGTGGCATGGAGAGGGCACACAGGTTTCTCCCTAGAGCACATAATGGGATGGGTGCTGCTCACAGGAGCTCATTGCTGTAGAGGGTTGGGGCTCAGGGACAGGCCTCAGCTGAGAACAGATTGTGGGCCTCGACAGTTATTCAACTGTGGTTGAGATTGGTGGCCTGAGGTACTCAGAAACCCCCACCTTGGGGATCCTCTCAGTGCCTGTGTGATTGGAGGGCCTGCTGAGGCACTTTGAAGGCCCGCTGTTAGGTATTCACTCCTGAAGGTAAGGAGGGCCATCAGGTGTCACTTCTGTGGGTGGGGAGGTGTCTGCAGATATACATCCTTTGAGATGTCTTCCTGGATCTGCCCATCAGCAGATCCCTGAGATGCTGAAATTTTCATATATTATTTCTGTTGTAGTATTTTGTCTTAACATTTTTTTTTAGCTTCTCTTCTATTCCACACTTCCCTTGAATACAGATATTTGGAGAGACTCGGGTAGCAAGAAGTCACACACTTGTGTACTGACTTCCTAATTCATGTTCTTTCTCACCTGTAGGCTTGTGGCCATGACCATCATGGGGGATCCTGAGAAGGTCAGTGGTAGCTTTATGGCCCTGGTGTTGGCCAGGGCCTCTGGCACAGTCGACATCCAGTACCTAAAGAGGCGGTGGACCACTCCAGCGGCGGATGAGCACAGCCAGCTGCACGTGCTTCTTCAGAAGTGAAGACTTAGTGTTGGGAGGATGATGAGTATCTAAGACTTGATTACAAGGTGGATCCCTTGACTCTGTGTTGATGTGATTTGTGTACAAAGGATATGTATATTCTGTACATAATTTGTTTTAGAAGAATGGTACTTTGGTATTCCCAGGAAATAAATCACTATTTTTAATGGAAACAATGAACATTTTAGTGTATACTGAACTTCAAAGGAAATACTGAGTGATGTCCAGAAAGCTTGATTAAGAGTATTTGCAGTTATTTTTGGAACAATTTAAAAATACTGTCATATTACTGGATTTTAAACAGCCTGTCCTGAAAATGTACTTTAATAATTGGAATATTTTCTTAGCTATGCATAAAATAATGAACATATATCTAAAGTAAAGAAACAAAACAAAACAAAACAAAAACAACTGCTCACTTTGGAGATGACCTCCACCAGCCTTCTATTTTTAAAGTTTTCTTTAACACCAGCTTTTGGTGTGATTTAAATGGCACTCATAGAATTGAGTCAGACATATTTTATATTTTACAATGTGCTTCCTCATGAAAACTATCTTCATATAGAAATAATACAAGTGAATAAATTTTCTTGAATATGGAGTAGTAGGAGAGGCATCAATGCATTGGTGCTGTTTTGACAATTTGTAAATGCCAGAAACTGGTTGGAGAGGCTAGAAGTCCAAAGCTCTACCTGCAAGATGGCACCATGCAGCCATGTCTTACTTGGCAGAAGGCAAAGGACAGACAGAGGGTGCTAACATGCTCCCTTCCTCCTCCTGCAGCCTGCAGCAGCACTAATCCATTCAGGAGGACTTGTCCTCCCCAAGGGCACCATCTCCTCCTAATACGTTGCCTTTCTGTTCAAGTTCCAGTTTGTGGATTGGAATACCACTCATGTCATAGCCACTCAGGAGAGTCTGAGGGTGAGCTCCTGGGAAAATTCCCTGTGTCTTGCTAGTCCATCTCTAGGGAATGCATGCAGCATATTTTGAGCTTTTTCTGCACTTTCCCAGTCAGAACTGGAGTGTTTTGGGCCCAGAAGGTGGCTGGAAAACTTTGCTGCCCATAGAAACATCTGAGCCCATGGGGATATACGCTTATTTCCCCAGTACATCGCAACTGGATGCTCTGACTTTCTCTTTCGGTGTCTGTAACTACCCCCAGCAACCCATCAAGCTTTGCTTCCTTTTTCACTGTGTTGACTCAAAGCCCACTTGTTTATCATGAAATGACAGAATAGTTCAGATTAGTTCATCCCATCTGTAGACGCTTAGCTCTAAGGCTGTTCAGACTGATCTCAGTATGTACTTGTACATGTGATATACAAGTAGATGCACAAGACACACATGCAGGCATGCACAGGTACATGCACATGTAGCATGGCATGCTGACCCAGACAGATGCTATTGTAGTTGGCTGGTTTCTCTCCACAAGGTGGCACCGAGTCTTTATCCCCTGTCTTGCTGGTCACTGAACCACAGGAAGCAGTGGGCAACTGCAGAGATGGAGGAACACAGTGGCAGCCACTGCTTGGCAGGAAGGGAGAATGTGTGATGGAGGGCATGTTTATGTGATTGGCACAGTGCCACTGAGTAAGTGTGACCGTAGCCAATCTGTGTTAAACAAAGAACTGGAATCTCCTCTCTGCAGCTTCATAAAACTCATGACTCAGGATACTGGTTATAGGTTTCTTTCTTAAAGTAGGAATCAGTATTCCTCTTTTTTTCTGGATTTTATCCGTATCTTAGTGTCTGGGACTCTCAGATAACTGCAGCTGTGGACAGTCACCTCCGTCCTATGCATGGCTCTTGGCTGGACCTGGATGGCTTCCTGGTTGTTGTGATGACTTTTGAGTTATGTGGCCCAAGCATAGCAGTGTATGATGTTTATTTATTTATTTTTGTCCTTCGGGGCTGTTCAGGCTGACTTGTATCGCAGAGAAGGTATGATGGACAGAAAAGGCTTAACGAGAAGGAGGGCCAGTACTCTAGTGGCTCTATGGGCCTCTGGAAGGCTGGGTATATATGAGGTCCTGCCTTCGAGGTGGTACATTATGTGTGACCAGAGTCAGGTGCTGAGAGCAAACAGGGTGAAGAGACTGTTCCTTACCTGGTGTTGCTCCTGGATAGCGTGCCTTTCCCTGTCACTTAATCTGTGTGGCTTCCACTCCCACAGTCTCACAGAATATTTCCTTTCCAAGTTTCACTGCTGAATATTCTGTGAGTTATACAGAAATGCATGATCACGGAGAAAGGAAAACAGGCCAAGCTATTTGCCCCATTCTCCCCTCTAGGGAACACAGCCCACGGTGTGTCTCCCCCTGCACCTCTGCAGTGCCCTCTCTTGGCCTCCAGTGACAGGGACAGTGAAGGACAGAGGATAACGGTGCTAGTCTGTGGTTCTCCATTGGAAACTCTCCCCTCACTGGAAATATGACAGTCCTTTAGAGTCTGGGAAGGTGACTTTGAGGAACTAGCAAACCCAAGCATGAGGTCTACTCAACCTGGGATGGCTTTGCCATGTTTATTCCTTACTATGAACAGGATTGAGAGTCACCTCTGGTTGTGTTTGTGGGTACAGTTCAGAGAGAATTAACTGAGGGGAAGACTTACTGTGGAATATGAGCCACGTTTTCCCCAGGGTTGAGGCTCTAGAAGCAGATGAGGGTCAACATTTCCTTCTTTCTGCTTCCTGTCCCTCCGTGATGGGACCCACTCTACTGAGTCACACCACTCTCGCCAGCACCATGGCCTGAGCCCTCAGAAATGATGACAAAATAAATCTCGCCTCTTCTTCAGCTGTTCTACCCCTAGTTTCTGTATAGTGTTTTGGTCATGGTGATGTCAGAGCAGATTAGCACAGGTATCCTGGGAGGCTGCTGGAGCAGTGTGGCGGAGGAGAAAGCAGGCCACGAGAGGGCACCAAGGAGCCTGATGGAACACGAAGTGCTAGGGAAGGGGTAAGAATAAAAGAACTTTCCAGAATTGGTGTAATGTATTTATTTTCCTTTTTTCCCTCTTGAGTAAGTTGTGTTAATCATAATTCCACACAATTTGTGTGTTATGTTGATGTATCACTCACAGCTCTTAGAAGTTCTTAGTATGATTTTCCTGAGGTTTACAGCATCGCTGTTCTCATGCTGAAATCACTGCGCTTCCTCCCAGCACAGTTGCGCCTTTCTCCTTGCTAAGCTTCCATGGGGGAGAGGCTCTATTGAAGTCTTGTCAGGTCTGACTGGGACATGCTTCAGATTCTTCCCATGACATCTAGGGTTCAGGCTGTTGGTTCGTGAGACCTCTGCTTTTCGTTTATTTATTATTATTATTATTATTATTATTATT
>LOEQ01005528.1:128745-142857 GCA_001685075.1 Bramus lutescens | reverse complement strand
TGGCAGCCACAAGGGTCTCATGTGTTGAACCTGGACAGGGCCACTGAGAAGCCAGGGCTGGTTTGGGATTGAATTACTTACACACCCACCACCTCATGCTTGGTGCTGCTCTGTAGAGGTCCTGTTTGCTGTTTGGAATTGTGTCTGCTTTCTATTTTGCCTTTGGGCCCTTAGTCCCTTGACTACCAGTATCTTGTGCTCTGCTTTGCGGTTACTGAGTGCGTCTGGCAATGCCTTTCAACCCTTTGGGTCACTCCCATGATCGCATCTTCCTCACTGCCCCACAGGACCTTGTCCCCTGGACTACTTCCCACCCCTGCCCTTCTGCTGCCTTCCCTCTCTCCCTGTAGGATTCTCAGGTTCATTTCCCTGACAAAGCAGAGCCCAGGAGAGGGAGGAGGCAGTCAAGGGAGTGTCTTTATCACCTGGCTCCAGGGTGAGCAGGCTCAGGTACCTGAGTTCAGAATGCATGTCAGGACTCTCATACACTGGACCTGGACGGACCTACTGCTCCTGTCGATGTAAGAATGTGTCCTCTGGTGTCACAGAAAGGTCTACTCTTGCATTACAAAAATAAGCACATGATAGGCTATGGCACGGGCTTTAAAGCTGAAAGGAGAGTAATTATTTTATGGCTAAAAAACTCACAGTTTGCATATTTTACTTATAAGTACATTATTTCAATCACAATAGCTAGGATTTTGAAGGGGCATTGCATTTTTGTGCTTTTTGGAGATTTTACATAAAACTTTACATGTAAGAATATGAAAACCCTGACTTTTAAAAGGACTCTGCTCTGTAATTATCCTCCAGTGTGTTATCTTCAGCTCCAGCTGTTCAACAGAAGCAGCTTTTGAAAAAGTCCTGAATAGCCCTGGGGAGCAAGTGTCCTCCCTGCAGAAGAGATATTGTCTTCAGCAACCAGGTGACCACCTGCTGACATGGGCGCTTGCTCTACTTCCCTTGTTAGTTCTCCTGAGAATACAAAGGAAGGGCGTGTCCCCTTTCTTTTCATCTAAAAAGAACACATTTCTATATAAAAGATGTCCCAAATCCTTTGTATGGTCCAAGTCCGCCTGTAGCAAACTCTTCGGGGCCTGCTGGCAGTGATGATGACAGTGTGAAGAACTGTGACCTCCACCAGGCTGCCTCTCCCACCTTGTCCCTGTTTCCCCATAATGGGAAAGAGGGAGGCTGCCCACGCATCCAGGCATCCAGGCTAAGGCTCTACTTTAGACCGGAATTAGAGGAGAAATCTGTAGCGATAATGCTCAGTGTCCCTTTCATTGAGAGACATGAATGTTCTAGTGAACGCTGTCCAAGAAGCCTAGGAAGAAATGAAAGTACCAACTGGGATAACTACCACGTTCATAACCACGTTCATGGCACCTCTATGTGTAGCGGGGGCAGCCTTCTGCCAACCCAGGCCCCAGGCCCCAAGCTTACCAGTAATGAGTGCCCTCAATTCTGTGTTCTGCCAGTAGCTCCTAGTGGGCAAATACTCAGGGAAAAAATAAATACAGTTGTTGAAAATATTCCAGCTCTGAGCTAGACACTGGAGGACACAACTCTGAGCCCAGATACTCTGAGCACTGAGGCAGGAGAATGGAGACTTGAAAAACCAGCCTGGACTACATAGTGAGACTTGGTCCTGAAAAACAAAAAAATGAAGTTCCCTATGTCCACAAGGGAAAGACCTCTGCTCTGGCTTGCCTGAACAAGGCTGGCTAAGAACCTGTATGCAGCTTGACCTAATTTCCGTGAGTTAAAAGAGGGACGGAATTGTCTGTGACACGAAAAGGCCTGGGCCCAGCATCCAGTTCCCAACGGCTACCTCTGGGGTTGGCAGTCTCAGGGCATTCCATTTTCTGTGTTACAACTGCCCACACATCTGAACTTTCCTATCTCTCTTATAAAGTTTCTATCATTTGAAGCAGCTGATTAAAAATGTCTGGCTTGGTGAGAAAGGAAAGCCTGTGCCTTCTCACAGATGGAGAAGGTTGAGAAGGTTCTCACTGTGGTTCCCAGCTGTCCCAGTGGAGTGACTCCCTTGGGCCTATCCACAGAGCTGCCCTGCTTTGAGCACCTCATCCCAAGCAGCCCTAATCAGACAGGACAGCTGTGATCCTAGAGGGCCCTGCAGAGCCCTCTTCTCTCTTCCTGCTGCTTTCTCTTCTATGTTCACGATTACATAGCAGCAGTGTGGTGAGTATGGAACAGAAACATTTTATCTGCCTAGTGGCTAAGAGTCAGACTACAAAAGAACCCACAGACAAGAACACATATGCACAGATATATACCTGAACACATCCACACACACACACATACATATGTGTGCATACATTCACAAACACCCTCCTACAAATGAGCATACACACTTGCATATATATGTACTTTAAGTACACTAAGCACACATATAACTGTATGTATATTTAACACAGACACACAGACATGCAGACTTCAGCCCCCTCTGTTGACCAGGCTCAGGTTCTGTAGGGCTGAGGGATTAGGGCTGCAGGGTAGAAATAGTCAGGTATGCTGGGCACATCCTCATGGCTGCCACTTATACATCTTGGCTACCTCAGACCATCTTCTTACATGAATTATAGACAGCATGGTCCTGAGTCAGGGTGCTCAAGGGGTGTAGCACACACAGCTGTGTTCCAGGACCTCACCATCACTCAAAGCAAACTCTCACATGGAATGAAATTAGGTTTATTACAGTATATATACAGCTCAGTTCCACTCTGTGGTGCAGTTTGTAGATATTCCATGTATAACACGTAAGATCACATGCTGACCATGTGGTTATCACACCTCTGCTACTGGTCAGTTCCAGTGGGGACCAGTTCGTGAGCAGCCCATCTCTTCACCAGGGAGAAGCCCTAGGCCCAGCTCTGTCTACTGTCAGCACATTCTGAGCTGTGGTGACAGTGTCCCTGCACATTGGAATGCTCCATGTGTGATCAGTAACTGCTTATTGGATGGTGACTGCTTGTGTTCACCTGGTTGTTGATAGGATGCCTTTAGATATGAAAAAACTTTGCTTTTTTAGAACTGCTGTATTGAGCAGTGATAACTCGGGACGAAGAGAGGCAAGGCTCACACCAAGGCTTGTAGCTCCAACCTACTGCCACTACCAACAGCCTTTTTTGGGTATCTGACCTAGGCCATTTTCTCCCTACGACCTGCTCTCTAGCCTTGTAGCCCCATCAGGTAGCAGGTTAGTGGTGTTTTCTAGATTATCTGAGCTGTCTGTCCATCCAATACAGTTGCAGTCAAGATGGGGCTTGCTAGGAGTTGATGGAATCAAATCTCCAAGGGCAGTCCTTTGGGTCTCAGGTAGTCTCTAGATGCTCACTTCTCTGCTGTCCCAGGACCCCATGTACCGGCTTTATTTCTAGAGAACTGGAAGTGGGGCCCTTACTTTTGTGGCTTCCAGACCCTGAGACCTCTGGCTCTGGCACAGTTGTTGAGGTCATTGGCATTCATGTTGGCTGGGGTCTATATGCCACAGAAACCACAGGAAAAATATTCTGCAGCTCTTGTCCTTGGTGTGTGTTGTGTATGTGCAGGTTGTGTATGTGTGTTGTGTATGTGTGTACTGTGTGTGTTGTATGTGTCTGTGTGGCAGGGTTATATAGACTTGCCAAAACACCAGGTCCAGAACCTACAGCCCTTGCACTGGGCCTGGACAGTTTTCCAGGGTCTCTGCGCTTCTCACTCTTCAGCTGCTTGTTCATCATGTCATGTGACTCCCCTAGGTCTGCCTGCCCACAGTTGCAAATAACAGTAAAAATAAGGATTATTATTGGCAAATATTGGATAGGAGAACTTGATGCCATCTTATATTTTGATAAAATAATTCTCTTTTTAAACAATTTTAAGATAATGATTTTCTTCAAAAAGAGTACAGTTTTCTGTTGCCTGGAGAACACCCTGGATTGTATGGAGAGTCACCAGGGCCTTCATCCTGACAGGCCAGCCTGGAATCCAGAGCTGCTCACCCCTTGTAGGGAAGCAGCAAATGCTAAGTGACCAGGAAGATGTGAGCTCCTGGCTTGGCCACTGAACCATAAATATGGTCCCTGACTTATCTTTTGGTCACTACCAAGTGGTCCAGGGAGTAGCAAGGGTGTGACTGTCAGATGCAGAGGCCCATCCCACAGGACAGGACTCAAGGCCATGGGGACCAGGAAGCTTCTAGGACTTCTAGGATGAGAAGGCTACTCTCAAATGATTTCTGTGGTCTGTCATAGATTGAGGAGAAATTTCATAGATATTCACTGGCATATATTGGGTGCCACAGGATGGTGATGCTCAGCTGGTTCAGGACCTGGTTCCCCTGACAAGTAGGGAACCAGAAACTTCTTCCTTGTCTTCTTCAGAGGTACCAGGCTCCAGTTTTGATATTCAGGGCCACTTGGCTTTCTTTGAAAGTAGATCTGCCTATGTGGCCAAGCCATATTATGAAGAGGATGGCTTAAAGGCTGGAGTTTGACAATAATAATTAGTGTTTCAGTGGAGTTACACATGAGGGTCAGAGTAAGGACTGGAGCTGACCCAGTAAAGCATCAGACACTAGGCAGCAGAGGAAGTCATCAGACACATGTGTCAAACCCAGCAGCATCGTCAATTCCATCAGAGGGACACAGCTAAATGACCGAGGTCTCTGTCTGCAGGAAGGACTGGGTGCGGGAGCCACGATGTATCTGTAGGGCACTTTCTGAGCCATTCCGGGACATGGACCAACTATGCAGCCGGTAGTCCCTGCTTCCAGGTTGGGTCAGGCACAGGCTTCGCCACCTTCTTTTCAATTCACACTGTACCTAGGGAGGAGGGTGTTAATGAAGGGTCATCTTGGAATGCACAAATTCATGTATCCTCTAAAGAGACAGGCAGCATAGGTTCACCCACTAGACAGGAAACAGCTGGTATGGGTTTAGAACTCTTCTCTAGTAGTCACAGGATGGGTGCTCTGGCCCAAGGTGTTGGGTTAGTGAGGAGAGGCAAGAAGAGCAGAGAGAGAGCCGTAGGAGATGGGCCCAGGTTTGTTGAGGATGAGTGGCAGACTCCAGGAGGATATACTGATGCATCATGGGGTTGGAAGGATAGGGTGCACAGAAAAGGGTAGAGCCTTACGGGTACTGGGGGTTCTGATGTAGTGTGGGGTATGTCTTGCCTCAGCACAACCCCATGGCTCCTGTAGGACCTTCATCAACATCTTTCCCCTATAAGGACTCTAAGTGAAGAAAGTGTATTGGAAGGGACATGGATGTTGACTCCATAAAAGCCTTCCTTAGTGACTGGAAGGAGCTGGTCATCAGGTGAGAGTCACATAGGGAAAGTTAGCAATACCTAGGGTAGGTAGATTCTGGGAACTGAAGGGTGAATGGGAGGGAATGGTTACATAAGGAGAACCGGGCTCTGACTTTGTCTTGGGACAAAGTGATGCATCTCTCAATGAGACCCAGGCCTCCCATCAACACCATAACTTCTTGGACTCAGTTGTGGGTTGAAGAATAAGATGTTGACCATAAAGGGGACATTGGTGGAGGACAGAGGCTAAATTTTGCTGGAAGGGGTGAAAGCCTTCCTAAGTGGGGCTTTGGGGACAGCAAGTTTGGCTTTGGTTGTGTGGGGCAGAGCTGGGCAGAGGTAAGCGATGGGGCCAACTCCTGACCCCATTAGTGCTCAGGTCCAATTGACGAAGGACTTACCTCACTGTTCAGGAAGCAGTATAGCACTGCCACCACCAGGCCCTGCAAAGAGACAAAGTGTCAGAGATGCCCACAGTTTTCAGTGCCCACAGCGCTTCCCACTCTTACCTGAAAGGAACCAACACAGAGCTCAAACAGGATCTGGTATGTGGAAGAGATGCCAATGGGGAAGGCAGCAAACACCATGTAGTGGACACCGAAGAGTGGGATTAGCAGCAGGGTGGACTTGGCAAGCCTCCTGTAGAAGGAGAAGAGCATGATGCTTTGTGATTCTCACTTCTCCCACTCTGGACCATGGGAGCTGTCATGGGCTGACGTGGTCAGGGAACACTCAGGTGCGTAACTCTTCTTGTACCCAGTGAACCCTTCTCTTTGCCTATTTGGGTGGAATTTGCAAATGTTGTTATATGAATTTACTAATGAAGAAAAGGTTCTTACAGGGTGTGTTGGGTGGCTCTCCAGCTTTCAGAGGACTTATTGTCCTTTGTCACTGGTGGGCCACAGCAGTCTTGAACACGTAAATTCTGGTAGGGCTGGGCTATTGTTCAGTGACAAAGCCTACTATGAGCAGGACCCTGGATTCCATTCTTAGCACTGGGAGGGACACTCATGAGGCATCCCTCCAACACACAGGGGTCCTCCTTTACTGATATAGGCACTAGACAATATGGATCAGATTTTTCCTAGCAGCTGAATTATCTCAGCCAAAGTTTCCCAGACTTCTTCTGCATTGGAACCATGTAGAGGTCTTATCATAACTCAGGCCTCATCAGCATTCTGGAACAGGGAACAGCAGGGAAACAGCCTAAAAATCTGCATTTCTGTTCAGTTCCTAATGACTTTGAGAGGCACTGCTATGTGCCTATGACACTAGAGGCTTGCTGTTCTCATCATGTCCCACCAGCCCCACACTAGGGACCAGGTGTCTAGCTTAACATCCCCAGATGCCTCCAAGTGCTCAGGAGGGAGAATGCAGCTATGTGGGAGCCCGCTCCTGGTTGCTGAGGATCCCTAAACACACAGTCCATCTCCTCTTGATTCAGCTAGCGGACACAGGAGACTCCTCCTGCTCCCCGTCCCTCTTGCTCATCTCACCACTTCCAAACACAGGGGGAAAATAAATTTCTCTAGCTTATTTTAAAAGTATCTTCTTCAAGTTCACATTGAACAGGGTATTCTGATTAATCTTAGACCAGCTTGACACAAGCTAGAGCTATCGGAAAGGATGTAGCCTCAACTGAGAAAATGCCTCCATAAGATCCAGCTGTACAGGATTTTCTTAATTAGTGATGGATGGAGGAGGGCCCAGCTCATTGTGGATGGGACCACTCTCAGGAACCTGGTTCTGGGTTCTAGAAGAAAGCAGTCTGGACAATCCCTGAGAACAAGCCAGGAAGCAGCACCTCTCCATGGCTTCTGCATCAGCTCCTGCCTCCAGGATCCTGCCCTGTTCGAGTTCATGTCCTGACTTTTTTCAGTGATGAAATGAAGTGTAATTTGGAAGTGTAAATAGAAGAAACTCCTACCCAACTTGCTTTTTGGTCATGTTGTTTCGTCTTAGCAATAGTAACCCTAACTTAGACACAGGGTGTGCAAGCTCTAGAAGTGTGTCCCCTATTTTATAACCTGCAGAAGTCTGGTCCTTTCTGTGAGGGTCATGGATAGGTGTCTCTACCAACAGACATCACTGCAGCCACTGCCTTGCAAAAGCGCACTCTCAAGGATCTGTGCCCAAGTCCTTCAGCATCAGCGTGGTGGCTCACTAGGCTCCTGAGCACTATTCCTTTAGCTGAGGTTATAAGGAAGCTGCTAGGTCCTGACATGTGCATGGCCTGTCTACTCATCTGTCCTTAGGGAAGTGCTGTGAGAGAGAAAGGCCTTTAGTCCTTCTTTGCTACAACCCAAGGGGTGAAGCAAAGCAGCCCTTCTCATCACCCTGGAAAGCACAGACTTCATTACCCCATATAATTCTGTTTCCAAAATAAAAGCATCCATCTCAAGACCTTCTTAACAAACACTCCCCAGAAACCCAGAGAAAAGGTCAGCACAGACACTAAACAAGATTTGCTGAAAGTCCAAATTCAATTGAAGGGCGGCTAAGAATGCCCACCCTACTTT
Organism: Bramus lutescens; assembly: GCA_001685075.1. NCBI lineage: Eukaryota > Metazoa > Chordata > Mammalia > Rodentia > Cricetidae > Bramus > Bramus lutescens. The sequence goes on along the minus strand of LOEQ01005528.1, from coordinate 135,019 downwards.
TCAAGGCTGCAAGGGGATGCATGAGGAGCAGCATGAGGACAGCCTGCACCTTGTTATGTGTAGACCATTTCTTCCACAAATAGAAACTCATTCCTTGTATTTTGTGCACAGCATGGCACAACTGAATCTGAAATGCCCACCAAATCCTTTCTTGATTCTTCTGTGCTAGGCACTGAATGTCTTTCAAGGATTAATTTAATTGTCTCTCAAACCTAACTGCAGGCAACATTCCATTTTCAGGGGAGGAGACAGAGCATAGGGAAGGTCCATACTGTGGCTCAGCACCCACATGGATGCTGCTTTTTAAAATTTTTATTTATTTATTTTTTGGGTGGGAAGGAACCTGGATGCAGGTGGTAACTTCCAACTGCCTGGGGGTGGGTGACTTGGCCAGGGATATATAACTCTTAGCCAGTTCAGCTGCATCTGAGCCTAGGCTTATTATGTTACTCGCCACATCTGAGTTGCAGTCTATTTTTTTCTTTGATAATGACAGGTAATTTATGGATTCCTTGGATAATCATAAATAAGCTGGTGACATTCCTGACCTCTGCCCTGTGTCCTTCACATGACACATAACTTTTTATATAATTACTAAGGCAGGTCCAGGCACAAGGTGCCAGCAATGGCTGTGTGACTCAGCCCCAGGGTCTGGGAGGGAAGACAGATTATATGAAGAATAATGTGTGGTCAAAGGGAATGACAAGCTGGATATCAGAGAAGGACACACATTTAAGGAATACCTCATTACACAGCTCTAACATGCTGTCAAACATGAGAGAAAATTCCCATTTTCTTTTTTAGCACCATCATCATATCAGCATGGCATCTTGGCTCCTCTGAGTGCTGGGATGGCAGATGCTTGTGTTAGTGTGAGCTGTGCCTTAGACCTTCCATAGTTGAGCAGTGGCTTCTATTCTCTACATACTTTGATGTATATTTTTCACGCTGTACCAGTGGGTACTCACTTGTACTGTGATTGATCATTGCCACCGACATCTGGGGAGGTTAGCTTCTGAAGTAAGATCCTTATAATACTGATGAAGAGGGCAAAATTGACCTGCACAGAGACAACAAAGGATGACTTGATCTGTGGGTGACTTCAATCTTATCCCTTACCACCCACATACAAGATTTGGCGACTATGTACCCCAGGCACTATGTCTGCCCACTGCACTAAAGAAGACCTCATGTGGGCATTGAGGGCACTACTGCATAAAACTGTGGTTATCTGAACAGCTGGATTTGCACGACAGACTGTTAGAACCTCCTGCAGGCCTAGGCTCTGATCGTCTCTCCTCAGAGCCCACCCTTCCCCGGGGAGTGCCCTGGAAGTGATGGGACCCAGTGAAGTATGGTGGTTGCACTCTCTGCACAGTGTGGGTACATAGCAGAAGAGCAGGGCAGAGCTTCTCTGTGGGGAGCTACTTACTACAATAGAAATTAGGATGGGCATCCGAATGACCCACCAGGGGATGCTCTGGTCGTTTGTGTCCCAACAGCTGTTAGAGAGAAAGAAACTGGTGTCACAGTGAATCGACCTACAAACCAGGGAGAGCTGGTCAGCTGAGGACTGACCTCTCACATGAGGCTTGCAGAACCAACCTTCCCCCTTCTTGACCCTTTCATTTCATCTGTCAATCAGACTCGGACACCCAGTCACCCCCAGCTAGATCTAACTGTTGTGCATGCAGAGTGAAGCAGCTTTCCCCAGTGAGCCAACCTGACAGTCTGCTAATGGGGAGGTGGGCCGACAAGTAGCTCCAGGGTTGGTAAGTCTCAAAGCTGTGATTTTAACACAAGGCACGGACGCTCACTTCACCTGATGTCATGAGGTTTTTCTTTGTTCTGAAAATGTATTTCTCCCCAGTTGTTTGTATCTGTGTCTTAAAGGAAAAATCAAAAATATGCCTTGAACGTGGCTGAAGCGGGCCTGATTTCCACTAAGATTTATCTCCAGCAGAAGCATGACTATGTAAGGCTTCCTGCTTTGGTATCTACAGCCCACAGTGGATGTTAGCTGTTCCAGCAAGGGCAGAGTTCCACAGCCCTGGGCCCCAGACTAGCAATGTGATATGGGCAGCTGAACTGGCTCATCCTACAAGAGCCCACAAAACATGGAGAGCCTTGCAGCTAACCCTGCCTGAGTTGTCAGTCCCGCTTGCCCAAGGGTGACTAGGCCAGCTAACAGAACTGCAGAAACATCTCTGCGGTGGGGGAAAGTCACAGCTAAAGAAATGGATTGGTTTAGAGTGTGGTATGTTCTTCAGCGGACAATTGATACCTTGTGGGATTCATTTAGGCTAGGAATGCGTGTGTCACTGGACTCAAAAGTTCTCCAAGGAGGAGCTGCTCACAGAGGCCATGTAGGTATCTACGCAGCCTGATCTCAATGTTTTTTTATTGTTGTTGTTTTTTTCCAGAAAACCTTCTTATACCTGATTGACACAATATCACTCATTCTGCCTGGTTTGTCCCAATTTCAGCTGAACTGCAGGCCTGGCTTGATCCTCACCTTGATCCTGGCTTGATCATGTGGATCATCTTCCAAATACCAAAATGTGTAGTGAGTCTTGTCCATGACCATCCACATGTCTGTTTTCTATTCACAGAGTGCTAAATGCTGCCTGGAAATGTCATGACTGGCTCAAAGTGTTTCCTATCTCTAATTGTATGAGTTTCTTTACTTTCCAGATATCCAACCAGTACTGGGAGGCCTTGTTTCACAGTACACAGCACTCACCCTGTGTCTTCGAATGAGAGGCGGGTTGCCGTCCATGCACCTATACACACACTGGGGATGCCTGTGGAGAGACCCCATCAGATCGGCTCAGTCTCGTTAATGAGGAGCAGCATCCCCACAAATCTGGTACTCTGCTCAAGAGTCAGAACTTCAAAAAAGAACCTGCAACCCAAGGGCCATATAGAAGCTCTTGCTTAATGCCTTTGTCAATACGTGAAGGTTTATTCTTACACCTTATTAGGCAGCAAAGATAAATATGTCTGAAAGTTGAGGATCTGAACAGGTCTGAAACCTGTCTACTGAAGACAGAGGGCAGGCAAGAGGGAAACATGCTCACAGGTTCCATGACGCCTAAGTGGCTGTGTGTTTGTTCCCCAAGCCACACAGGCTTCCATCCCTTCCCTGCTCTGGGAAGAGCTGGGCTCCTGCCAGCAGGCAGATGTGTCATCAGCTTGCTCCTCCCTGATCTTTTCATTGTCCATATGAGCTGACTGGGAAAAGGGATGGGAACAGGAGCTCAGTTTCAGTTAAAGTAAAGGGGGTGTGAATGGAGGAAGAATGCTAAAGCAATTCAGTGAACCCTCTCAGTGTCTCTAAGGCGACCGCTTAGTATACCCCCTGGAGTGGAGGTCTGAGCAGAAGCCTGCAGACATTGACCAAATGAGATGGGAATCAGGATGGGGACTATGAAACCCTTACCCCATCCAATCAGAAGGTAGGCCAGGAAGCACCTGCTGGGAGGAAGGATGGCCACCAGAAGTGTGTGCAGGTAGAGCCCCTCCACCAGAAGCCAGTAGAAGTTAGCCATGATACAGTACTGGAAGAACACCAGACTGAGTTTGCAGCCGACCTGGAACCAGAGACAGCAAGAGAATGTGCCAGTCGGTAAAAATAGTTATGGTAGGCAGGGCTACTCTCTGTTTGGATAAGTTGTAAAGCAAAGCCAGAGTGCTGACTTGAAGGGACGTTGTTAATTTCTTGTCCTGGCAGAGGCAAAAAATGTGTTATACTGAGGCAGAGGCCGTTATATATACAATGCCAGGGACCGTCTGCTGGGAGCTTCTAATTCTCTGAGAAAGAAGTAGGGGCAGTGAGTTCCTGCGAGCCAGTCGCTGGCCACCTTCCTAGATACCAGGCGCAGACATACCTCCTCCTACTTGGTTCTCCTTCCTGCTGTGTTGTTACTGCTGGTCCCTTGGACATACCTTTACCTCAGCACTTCCTTCACTGCCCATTCAAGAGGCTCACCACCTCTAGGACATGCAGTGGAGGAGAGCACTTGCTGGCTGAAGTGATGAGTGGAATGTTTGTCTTAGGGTTTCTATTGCTGTGATAAAACACCGTGACCAAAGCGGTTCAAGGAAGAAGGGCTTGATTTTCTCTTACAACTCTCAAGTCATATTTCATCACTGAGAGAAGTCAGGGCAGGAGCTCAAGGCAGGAACCTGGGGGCAGGAGTTAAAGCAGAAGCCAGGAAGAGTGCTGCTTACTGGCTTGCTCATCATGGAGCTGGACCAGCACACATCAATCATCAATCAAGAAAATGACCACAGGCCAGGTATTCCACTTGCCAAGTGACTCTAGCTTGTGCCAAGTGAGAACAATGCTATGCACACTTGAGGTGTGTATGGGGAAGGGCCAGGACACCTGGATGCTGGGGAAAGGGTCACCTCTGGCCAATGAATCTGCAGCTTCCTGGCCCAACCTCCACATCTGAACAAAGTATCAACACTGGAAAAGGTTGACAGAATGTGGTCATTTTCTTAATAGATAACAGAAGTTTGGGAAGAGAAACAATGGGCCATAGCTAGGTTCCTAGACTTAAAAAAAAAATCGACAACCTTTACTTTAATATGTCACCCTCTTACTCCAGTGAAGACCATTTTAAAACTCCTAGGAAAAATAGTTCATTTGCTATATTTCTCTTGTTTTACTCTATTTCCAACTCTAATTAATTATTTTACAATCTTTTCACATATATGTGGGTGTGATGTAGCCATACCCACCCACATACAGATTCTAATTCGTGCTCACCCATATGAGTGAGCACAATATATCACATATATGAATACATATCACATGTATTTGAATACATACCCATTATGTACATAAAATCCATCCAGCCTGCATATCCCTATCCATAATACAAGACTCTCCAACACATACATTTCTATTTGTGCATATCTATAGATATACAACTTTCTAGATAGACAGAAGAGAATGGAGTTGAAAGTGATATTCTTTTTCCTATAGAAGTAGCAATTTCCTATTTGCTTATGAAATTGAAATCACTGATTTATGAAATCCCTGTTTATATGAAGGGAGTGCAAAGGCTGAAATATACTGATTATGTATTTATACTATACACAGGGCGGATGCACTTACAGGAATGGAAGCCTTGCCAGATGGTCTCCATGGCCATGAGGGGCTTGACCTCAGCATGCTGAACCTTACCATGCCCCAGCCTGTCCCACAATGCTTTGCTACTCCCTTTTTCTCCAAATGGAAGTAAGGTACAGAAAAACTTCCATTCTAGGAGTAACCAGAGACTTCTTACTGTTCATCTTCACCATCAGTGAGATTCCAGCAGGTTCTGCTCCCATTGTGGGATCCTGAGCACAAATGTTACAACCACCCAGCCATGAAAATGAAAAACAAAGATCCACAGTTTTATATCTTGTTATGATTCATTGGGATACTGGGTGAAACAATTTGAAAATCATTGAGAATCTGGTAGGTGATGACATATTTAAATGTATCTTGCTTTTCTGACATTTGATAAAGCCTACCCTACCTTAAAACACAAAATGAGTAAATTACAAGTGTATTAAAGACATAAATGAACAAAATCGAAAATAAATATTTCTAAATCAGAATAGGAAGCCTGAAACCCAAACATAAACATAATGCTAAAAGGCTAGAAGACAATTTTGAGCTTCTAGCTTACAAAAGTAATGAAAACTTCTAGGAAGCAAAATACCACTAAAATGCAGTTGACAAATGGTGGATCTGAAAATGTGTTTGCAACAGAAACATAAAAGGCTTATTTCAGTAAACAGCGATAATAGGCAAACTTGTCAAGGAAAGATAACACCATTTTGGTGGTAGGGGGTATCTGAGAGAATCCCAAGATGGCTGCTCTTGGCAGTGTCTTTAAAAGAAATACTGAGCACCAAAGAGAGAACATCATGTCATAGCTCTCCTGGTGCATTTTAAAAAACAATCAATTAATTTTCTTACAATTTAAAATGAATCTGCCTTTGTAATTTGTAAGTGTGGTGGTTTGAAAGAAAATGGCCCCCAAAGGGAGTTGGAGGAGGTATGACCTTCTTGGATATGTCACTGTGGGGGTGGGCTTTGAGGTCTCCTATGCTCAAGCTATTTCAAGTGTCATAGTTCACTTCCTGCTCTCTTCTGATCAAGATGTTGATGTGGGAAGTCCTTCTGTATATGTGTTGCTTTTATTGGCTAATGAACAAAGAAACTGCTTTGGCCTGTGATAGGGCAGAGTAGAGCTAGGTGGGAAAACTA
>LOEQ01005528.1:73256-115060 GCA_001685075.1 Bramus lutescens | reverse complement strand
TTATTAACCAATGAAAGTAACACATAGACAGATGACCCTCCTACATCACTGTATCAGTCAAGAATTTGGTTATCCAATATTTTTGTTTTGTTTTTCTAAAGACTTAATAGGGAGACTAAATGTTTGGCAACTACAACTAATTTTGTTTTCTGGGTAAGCAGGGACAGCAGAACATGCTGTTTTCATATTACGAATCTTAGAATTGACGTATACTCAGTTGTTCATGGATATGCACTGAGCATCAGTCCTGACAGACAAGAGCTGGCATGAGTCAAAGGCTCTGAGGTGCAGGATAAAAATACCCCCAAAGTGCCTGGGCTCCAGATTCTGTGCCTGGAGCTATCAGCCACCAGCAAGATGACATCCAGAGCAAATGGCTCTTTTCAACTGAAGAGTTCTGAAACAGGAGGGGTTATGTCCAAATCTAAAAGATGGTATGGCCACCCATGAAACAAAATATTGCAGGTTCTCTGGAAGGTCAAAATCATGCATGCAAAGCTCCATAGGCCTTTGGCTTGGCTGGCCATGCCACACGGTACAGTGCGAAGGGACGGAGATTTGAGAGGGTCTTATTCTAGATGGGAAATAGATATTTTCCAGACTATCCCACAGCAGCTCATTTCTCTAGGTATCATTTCTTTACAGTCTTATCTTTAAAAAAATGTTAGAACACAGAGATAATTTAACACACAGTGATATACCAGTCATGTTAACATCCCCAAAGGAGGCTAGAGCTAATGGGCCAGACAGTGTTTAAATGAATACAGTTTTCCGTGTAATTATTTTGGGTAAAGCTAGCAGGCAGCTGGGAGCCTGATGGCGGGAAGCGGCCCGGTGCTCCTTCAAAACTGGTGGATGATGATAGAAATGCTGTATCCTCCCGCATACCCAGCTCTACTGGTGGATGATAGAAATGCTGTATCCTCCCGCATACCCAGCTCCTTCACTGGTGGATGATAGAAATGCTGTATCCTCCAGCATACCCAGTTCCTTCACTGGTGGATGATGATAGAAATGCTGTATCCTCCCGCATACCCAGCTCCTTCACTGGTGGATGATAGAAATGTCCCCTTTGCCGACAATGACTTTATCTCACATAGTGGCAACACTTGTGCTTGTCCTCAGCAGAGAGAACATAGAGGTGATGGGAGCCCTGGTGACTCACTCACACCAAATACTAATATGCTAAGTGTGATCATCCCATAGGTGTATCCACTTATGCTCCTGTGAACCAAGGTTATCATTCTGAACAACCACTGGTCACAGCAGAGACCTGAGCAGGCCCAGGTGGTGATGGGGCACCATCCGACCTCACTACCAGAAAGAGAACAGTCAGACAGGATTGCAGGGCTTCTGCCCTAGGTTTGTGCCACCCATGCCCTTCCAATCTGCAGCACTTCAACTTCAAGGACCCTGTGGAGTGTCCCAATTAGTATCCACATATTATAGATGTACATAGGGATTGTACAATTTGTTCAAGGTCACACAGATACAAAGAGGCAGTGTGATTCCTCCCTTTAAGCTCTTAGATTCAATGCATCTTCACAGAGCACCCAGAAGCTTCTGAAGGGAAAGGACAAGATCATCCGGTATTCATAGTTCCATGTTTTTGTATATCACCTACTTGTTTAATAAGTGATTGCTGAACTAAAGGGTAACATTACATGTTTACAAAAGAAATGGGAACTGTTTAGGTAAAAATTAAGTGTCAGTAATGTATTCCTTGCTAGGTTTCTTCAAGGGTACCCTATTTTATTTATGTTTGTGCATATGTGTAACTGAGTTTATGTATACTATGTGTGCATGGGAGGACACGGAGGCCAGAAAGCGGCAAAAGATTCCTTGCAATTGGAGTGACAGGTGGTTGTGTGATACAATATGGGTGCTGGGAACTGAATCACAGTGCTCTGCAAGAGCAAATAATTGATCTCTCTGGCCCCAAGAACAATCTATCATTTGGCTCCAAGTCAGGGGCCTAACCCTCTGAGGTACCAAAAAACCTATAGGTAAGTTTGCTGGTTTCTTATTGTTTACAGAATTGCCCAGTTTTGCTCCTTACCTGAAGAGGCAGATAATTATGCTTCCTGTTGTAAGAGACATCAGAGAAACACTGTAGCCCAAGGTATAAATGGCCTTCACCAGAATATAAAACGTGATCTATAAAGAAATAAAAGCACATCTGTGAGCTGCTAGTCAAATCCATGGAGCAGTAGGACATTCTGAGGATCTTCCTATTTGTAAAGTACTCTCTCACACAGGCGAGTGCTCCGAGTCGGGAGGCAGGGTCACTTGTATAATTCCACCTCCATACTGAGTCCAGAAGGACTGTCACTTTTTGAACACCTATCTTTTCTTACAAATCATTATAAAGATGATTTTTGTAAAGAAATATTTTAAAGGGAACTGTATTGGCCACAACCAGGGCCAAGCAAAAGGAAGGTCAGTATGAGTGGAACTTGTGGGATCCCTTCAGTGAAGGAGGAAAGTGACAGTCTTCTGGGAATGCATTTCCCAGCAAGACCAGGCAGATACGCACATATGGACTTATGGAAAATAACATGGCATCAAAAGTACATGAACAGTTACCCAGAGGGTCTCTCCTTTTAGCATGGCTGATCTTGCAATTTTTATTTCTGACACTTAGGTTAGTAGGTTTCATGGCTGGAATCTAATATCCAAGTAATCACCAGATATGGGACATAAGACCCCTAGTTACTGCTGTAGAACCACGGGAGACCCTATAAAATGGGCTCTCTCTCTCTCTCTCTGTGTGTGTGTGTGTGGTCATAAGAGAGAAAACCGGGCACTCACAGGGTATCTGAATAGGCTGTACCATCCTCCGTGTTCCAAGGCCATGCTTGCTCTGTACTTTTTGGTAAAACTAACTCATGTATGAAAATGGAGAATATACCTATTCATTTAGGATAAGTTTTATTTTTGTCAAAAAGTCCTAAAATAGACATAGCTACTGTTATCAAACCTCATGGTTATGGTACAATAAAGACTTCTGTCAGGTACAGTAGCACATGCCTGCAATCCCAGGACTTAGGAGGTAGAGGCTGGGAGATGAGGAGTTCAAGGCAACCTTCACTGCATAGAGAGTCTGAAGCAAGCTTGGATTACAAGAGGCCCTGATAGTAAAACATAAAAAGTTTGCATCTTACTCCAAAACCAATCTTCTATGCAAGTTGTATTCACTAATGCAATAGTGACAATAATCATTATGGGGGAACCAACTACTTTATTACCACATTAGAGGTCTTCTCCACAGGAGGGATTTCATGTCTGGTACTGTGAACCTTGTGAAGAGTCCATGACTGGGGAGACCATAAGCCATAACCTACTGCCGTTTCAATAAATGGTCATGTTTCAAACTGCCTTCTGAATATGCTTATTGCCATAGATTCATGCTGCTCTCTAGATTAGTTAGAAAAACTTCTTTTTGCAATGGGTAGTGTGGTTAATACAGAGACTCCTAAGTGGTCAGAGTACTGAGAATAAGTAAATATGACTATTCAGCTGTAGATGGGCCATCTCTACCTATTTCCATCCATCCAAGACTCAGGGACCATAGGAAAAAGAGAGGTCAGAAAGAACGCAATAGCCAGAGGATGAGTAGGAAAGTTGTGAAATACTGACTTCTGGAAATTACGTATCTGTTGAACACATCAACTCAAAGCAGCTGTGGTTGCTTGCACAAGCCTTGCAAAAAATCAAGCCAGCCAAAATTCCAGCGTGGATTGGAGAGGGCTCTCAAGGCCACACTGTAGTGGTGAAGCTGTTGGTAGTTGATGGCTGCAGAGAGAGAGTCGCTTTTCTTTGGGGATATGGATGCTGATAAGCTCATGCTCAGTGCATGGTAACATGCCCAGTGCATGGCACATGTGGTCAGTATTAATTTGACTCAGGGGCTGATGATGATGGTGGTGGTGGTGGTGATGTTGAATAAAAGAAAGCATGAAATTGGAGAGGAGATGGGACAAGGTATCCTGGATAAGCTGGGGAAAGGTTGGTGGGATGGATATGATCAAAATATATTTTATAATGTATTAAATTCTTAAAAATAAAAATACTATAAAAAGCTATTCAGGAGTCTGTTAGGTTTGCTCTTAATAATGTTACAATTCAATCATGTTTGAAAGCATCACCCTGTTAACGTTGAATTGTGGGAATTCTCCTTGTTGGTACTAGGGCATCCCATAAAGTGCTGGTCCCAGGTAAGTAGAGAACATAGAGGTCCATACAACCCTCTGCCATCTGCAGTGGCTCCACCATTGCTTCATTGCTTCCTTCTCTCTCCTCGCAGCCCCCTCATCCTTCCGTTTTCCATTCCCCCCTCCATCTTTGCCCTTATCTTCCCTTCCATGTACATTCACAGAAGTTTCCTCACTTTATCTCTTCCTCTCATTTCCCTAGCTTATCTACACCCCCATTCTTTTTTATTGATTGTATTGAGCTCTACATTTTTCTCTGTTCCCCTCCCTTCCTCTCCCCTCTCCCAAGGTCTCCATGCTTCCAATTTCCTCAGGAGATCTTGTCTTTTTCTACTTCCCATGTAGATTGGATACATGTATGTCTCTCTTAGGGTTCTCATTGTTGTCTAGGTTCTCTGGGATTGTGATTTCTGAGGTGGTTTTCTTTGCTTTTGTTTAAAAACCACTTATGTGTGAGCACATGTGATAATTGTCTTTCTGGGTCTGGGTTACCTCACTCAATATGATGTTTTCTAGCTCCATCCATTTGTCTGCAAAATTGAAGATTTCGTTAATTTTTCTGCTGTGTAGTACTCCATTGTGTAAATGTACCACATTTTCCTGATCCANTTGTCTTTTTCTACTTCCCATGTAGATTGGATACATGTATGTCTCTCTTAGGGTTCTCATTGTTGTCTAGGTTCTCTGGGATTGTGATTTCTGAGGTGGTTTTCTTTGCTTTTGTTTAAAAACCACTTATGTGTGAGCACATGTGATAATTGTCTTTCTGGGTCTGGGTTACCTCACTCAATATGATGTTTTCTAGCTCCATCCATTTGTCTGCAAAATTGAAGATTTCGTTAATTTTTCTGCTGTGTAGTACTCCATTGTGTAAATGTACCACATTTTCCTGATCCATTCTTCAGTAGAGGGGCATTTAGGTCCTTGTGGCATGATTGAGCATCCTTTGGGTATATACTCTCATTCTTTATAATCCTCCTCTCATCTGCCTTCTCTTTACATCCTTTCCAGTCTCCTCATTTCACCCTATTATCCCTACTCCCTCATTCCCATTTCTTCTTATCTTCTGTCTTAGTTACTTTTCTATTGCAATGAAGAGAGTATGACCAAAACAATTTATAAAGGGAATCATTTAATTATGAGCTTGCCTACAATTTCACAGAGTGAGTTATGAGCACTAGTTATGAGCACTGTGTTGAATCAGTAGAGGAGAGTTGACATCTCCACAAGCAGAGAGATGAGGTGAGAATGGGCGTGGCATGGGCTTCTGAAATCTCAATGCCTACCCAGTGATGTACCTCACTCAACAAGGCTATGCCTCCTAATCCTTCCTAACCAAACATTCAAATATATGAACCTACGGGGGTCATTCTAATTCAAACCACCTATATACCTATATACCTCATGATCATTTCACTGCAGCACCCTGTTTGGTCAGTGTATTAGTTACTTTCTATTGTAGTGATGAAACATCATATACAAGCAATTGATTTGGAAGAGATTTGGATTTATGGTTTCCGAGGGATAAGAGTCAATCCATGACAGAGAAGTAGAGAAGCAAGCAGCAGACATGGTAGATGGAGTAGAAGCTGAGGACTCACATCTTTAATGGCAAGCATGAGGCATAGAGAACAAACTGGGAATGGCACATGACTTTTGAACCTTCAGTGCTTGCTCCCAGTGACATTCTTCTTCCAGCAAGGTCACACCTACTGAATAGTGCCACCTGGAGAGTGCCACCATGTGGGGACAATGGGGCCACCTCATTCAAAGTATCACAGTCAGGTTCCCTTCTCTGAATTCTTTCAGTGCAAGCAAGTGTAAGTAGTAAGCTTACACTTGATTATATTTGGCCTTAGGCAGTCTTTCTGGAAAACCTGCTATGATTAAGCATCTGTTACCTCACCTTTTCCTCCTTACCCTCATCTGGCCCACAGTGGTTGGCAACACAAAACTCTGGAGTGCTGTTACTAGTGTGGCCTCTCAGCCCCTCATGATATCCTGTCTGAGAGGACTGGAGAGGCCATCTGATCAGCTAAATCTGGGCATGGGAGGGAAGGTTGAGAATGGAGCCCTGTCATCATGTAAACATTTCAATATTGGTGCTGTCCAAGGTCCCACAGCAGCTACCTGAGAACACACCAGTTTTCTCTGCTGGTGTAGGAATGCATGCATGTCTTACTGACTGAAGGGACAGACGTGTTAGCAAGGCCTCCATAGGAAGATAAATGTACAAGTTTATTCTACCTAGCCAATAAAAACAACATATTTTGGTGACAAAGGTATTTCAGCACAGCTGCTTTCAGCACATGTAGTACAGGCAATCCAGAGATCTGTGAATGTCATCATCACCTCTGTACCTGAGCTTCTAAGACTCCACCCCAAGGAAACAAATGACAGGCATTTTATCAGCAATCCAGAGATTTGTCAATGTCATCATCACCTCTGTACACGAGCTTCTAATACTCCACTCCAAGGAAACAAATGAATACTATTTAAAAAAATCATGCCACTCATTCATTGTGTGAAAATGGTATAACACACACACGCACACACACGTGTGCGCACACACACACACGCATGCACACCTGGCTAAACAATATGACTTTGAAGTCAATATATACATTCCTTTTATTCACCTAAAACATTCACCAAGTGCCTACTGGAGCCAGGGATGTCAGTGATGTAAGCAGACAGGAAGCACAGCTTTCAAGGGACCTGTGTGCATAAGGATTGACAGCAGTCCTCGTGCATTCAGTAAAATTTCTGATGAACTGAAATCCGTACAGAAAGGGCATCAAGTGAGAAACTTTAACATCTAGGAGAAATACTAACAATAGAGCACTTGCTCAGTATGTATAAGTCCCTGTGTTCTGTACACAGCACTGCCAGCACTGCCAGCACACACACACACACACACACACACACACACATGCACGTAGATACACACATACACATGCACATGCAGACATACACACATGCACACACACATTCACGTGCAGACATACATGCATGCACACACAGACATGCACACACAAGCATGCACATGCAGACACACACACGCATGCATGCACAAACACACACACACACACACATGCAAGGGCAGACACACACCAAACAAAACAAACAAACAAACGAAGTAAAATAGTTCCACCTCAACACTAATGAGAAGACACAGGACAGCACATAAAGGAGCACTGACTATCCTGACCACCCCGAAACCCCTGCATCTAGACATTCTCTCTTCTGCCAAGGCCCCCAAGCCCCTTTGCCCGACTGGTATTGTTCTCATCACAGCCACACTGTCCTGACAGAGCTCATAAGGCCCTGGGTGCCCAGTACAATGGTGTTTAGTGAATGAAGCATGACCCATGGATTTGGGAGTTGTGAAGTTTAAATAATTAGTGCAGCAATCATTTGGCCCAAGGAACTGAGATGGAACAGCTGTTGAAGGCAAACAGGCTCTCTTTCAAAGCCTTGGCTCTTGCTTGGGCTCAGGGACTCTGGTGGCCACAGGAATGGACAGCCTTGCCTGGTAGTGCCAGGAACCAGGCTGGCTTGCTGGAGTTTTATTTACCTCACATCTCTTTCTAAAATCTGATTCAGAGCTCCATCTCCAAGGGAAGTTCCTCATATGCACTTGGAAGGATGCAGGTCAGTGCTGGAAGGATCGTTCTAGTTAATGCTTTGTGAGAAAAAGTAGATTAGCCTGTGACTTAACTCAGGTGAGCAAGGTGAGCATACATTTTGGTGCGGCAGAAGAAGGCGTTAGGTGAGATATTAGAACAATTTCTATTACTGCAGACAAGTTTCTTGAATTCTTCGTATATTTTGGAGATCAGTTTTCTGTCTGATGTGTGGTTGGTGAAGATCTTTTCTAATTCTGTAGGCTGCTGTTTTGTCTTGCTGATTATGTCTTTTGCTTTCAGAAGCTTCTCAGTTTCAGGAGGTCCCATTTATTAATTGTTGCTCTCTGTGTCTGTGCTACTGAGATTATATGTAGGAACTGGTCTCCTGTGCTAATGCGTTCAAATGTACTTCCCACTTTCTCTTCTATCAGGTTCAGTGTGGTCAGATTAATATTGAGGTCTTTAATCCATTTGGACTTGAGTTTTGTACATGGTGATAGATATGGATCTATTTTCGTTCTTCTACAGGTTGACATCCAGTTATGCCAGCACCATTTGTTGACGATGCTTTCTTTTTTTCTCCATTTTATATTTTCAGCTTCTTTGTCAAAAATCAGCTGTTTGTAGGTGTGGGACTGATATCTGGGTCTTCAATTTGATTCCGTTGGTGGTCCTGTCTGTTTTTATGCCAATACCAGGCTGTTTTCATTACTGTAGCTCTATAATCAAATTTGAAGTCAGGGATGGTGATGCCTCCAGAAGATCCTTTATTGCCCAGGATTGCTGTGGCTATCCTGTGGGTTTTTTTTCCCATATGAAGTTGAATATTGTTCTTTTGAGGTCTGTGAAGAATTATGTTGGGATTTTGGTTGGCACTGCAATGAATCTGTAGATTGCTTTTGGTAAGATTGGCATTTTTACTATGTTAATTCTACCTACCCAGGAGCATGGGAGATCTTACCATTTTTTGGTGTCTTCTTTAATTATTTTCTTCAAAGATTTAAAGTTCTTTTCAAACAGGTCTTCCATTTGTTTGGCTAGAGTTACCCCAAGATATTTTATGTTATTTGTGGCTATTATGAAGGGTGATGTTTCTCTGATTTTTTTCTCAGCCAGTTTATCCTCTGTAAAAAGGAGGGTTACTGATTTTTTTTAGTTAATCTTGTATCCTGCTACATTACTGAAGGTGGTTATGAGTTGTAAGAGTTCCCTGGTAGAATTTTTGGGGTCATTTATTAATACTATCATATCATCAACAAATAGTGAGAATTTTATTTCTTCTTTTCTGATTTGTATCCCCTTGATCTCCTTTTATTGTCTTATTGCTCCAGATAGGACCTCAAGTACTATACTGAATATATTTGGAGAGAGTGGACAACCTTGTCTTGTTCCTGATTTCAGTGGGATCACTTCGAGTTTCTCTCCATTTAGTTTGATCCTGGTTGTTGGTTTGCTGTATAATCACCTTTATTATGTTTAAGTATGTTCCTTGCATCCCTGGTCTCTCCAAGACTTTTATCATGAAGAAGTATTGAATTTTGTTGAAGGATTTTTCAGCATCTAATGAAATGATCATGGGCTTTTATCTCTCAGTTTGTTTATATGGTGAATTACATTGACAGATTTTCATATGTTGAACCATCCCTGCATCTCTGGGATCAAGCCTACTTTGTCATAGTGGATGATTTTTCTGATGTGTTCTTAGATTTGGTTTCCCAGTATTTTTGCATTAATGCTTATGAATGAGATTGGTCTGTAATTCTCTTTCTTAGTAGTGTCTTTGTATGGTTTGGGTATTAGGGTAACTGAAGCCTTATAAAAAAAGTTTAGCGCCAGGTGGTGGTGGTGTATGCCTTTAATCCTAGCACCCAGGAGGCAGATACAGGAGGATCTCTGTGAGTTGGATGCCAAACTGTTCTACAAAGTAAGTTCCAGAACTGCTAGAGCTAAACAGTAACCTTATTTTGAAAAATAAAAACAAAAACCAACCCCATATTATGTGGTCATTTTTGTTAAATTTTAGGAAGTCATTAATTTCTTTCTTTATTTCTTTCTTGACATGGGTCAAGGTGAAGATTCAGGTGAGCATTGTTTAATTTTCATCTGTTTGTGGGCTTTCAGAAATTAGTGTTGCTGTTGAGTTCTAATTTTAAGCCATGGTGATCTAATAAGATACATGGGGTTATTCTATTTTTTTGCATCTGTTGAGGTTTGCTTTGTTAATGAGTATGTAGTCAATTTTTGAGAAGGTTCCATGAGGTACTAAGAAAAGGTATATTCTTTTATGTTTGTATGGAATGTTCTGTAGATGTCTGTTAAGTCCATTTAAGTCATAACATCTGTCAGTTCCCTTATTTCTCTATTAAGTTTCTGTCTGACAGACCTGTTCAGTGGTGAGGTTGGGATTTTGAAGTCTCCCATATTAGTGTGTGCGGTTTAAGCTTACAGATGAGCGTTTCCTTGTATTTGGGGCATAGATGTTCAGTATTGAGATTTCCTCTTGATGGATTTTTTCTGTGACAAATATGCAATGGCTTTCTTTGTCTCTTCTGATTTATTTTAGTTTGAAGTCTATTTTGTTGGATATTAGGATAGTTACACCAGCTTGTTTCTTAGGTCCATTAGATTGGGAAAAAATTTCCCAACCCTTTACTCTGAGGTGATGTCTATCTCTGAGGTTGAGGTGTGTTTCGTGTATACAGCAGAAGGATGAATTCTGTTTTCATATCCAATCAGTTTGCCTGTGTCTGTTTATAGGTGAGTTGAGTCCATTTATAATAAAAGATATTAATGACCAGGGATCTCTAGTTATCATTTTAGTGATGTTATTGTATGTACTTTTCCCTTCTTTGGGATTTGCTGCTATTAGATCATCTACTGTCTGTGTTTTTGTGGGTTTTGCTCACTTCCATGGGTTGGACTTTTCCTTCTAGCATTTGTGCAGGGCTAGATTTGTGGCAACTATTGTTTAAATCTGGTTCTGTTGTGCAAAATCTTGTTTTCTCCATCTATGATGAATGAGAGTTTTGCTGGGTACAGTAGTCTGGGCTGGCACCCATGGTGTCTTAATATCTGCATAACACTTGACCAGTACCTTCTGCCTTTCAGTGTTTCCATAGAGAAGTCAGGTTTAATTCTGACAGGACTGCCTTTATATGTTACTTGGCCTTTTTTCCTTTGCAGTTCTTAATATTCTTTTTTATTCTGTATGCATAGTGTTTTGATTATTAGGTGGTTAGGGAACTTTTCTTTTGGTTCAGTTTATTTGGTGTTCTGTAAACTTCTTGTATTTTCATAAGCAAGTCCTTTAGGACTTTCCTTTGGGATAGTTTTCTTCTGTGATTTTGTTGAATATATTTTCTATGCCTTTGAGTTGAACTTCTTCTTCTATCCCTGTTATACTTAGGTTTGGTCTTTTCATGTATATTCCATGTTTCCTGGATATCTTGAGTTAAGATTTTGTTAGATTTTACATTTCCTTTGTCCAATGAATCTATTTCTCAATCGTATCTTCAGCTCCTGAGATTATCTCTTCTATTTCTTGTATTCTGCTATTTCTGCTTGCATTTGTGGTTCCTGATCATTTACCCATATTTCCCCTTTCCATAATTCCCTCAGTTTGTGTTTTCTTTATTGTCTCCATCTCATTTTTTAAATCTTGAATCATTTCTTTCACTTATTTGATTGCATTTCTTGGTTTTAAGGGATTTGTTGATTTCTTCTTTTGTTTGTTTGTTTGTTTGTCTTTTCCTTCACTTCTTTGAGGGAATTTTTCATTTCTTCTTTAAGTACCTCAATCATTCTCCTAAACTGATTTTTAAGTTAATTTTCTCCTGCTTCATCTGTGTTGGGGTTTTCAAGTCTTGCTGCTGTAGAGTCACTAGGTTTCAGCAGTTTTTTGTTGCTCTTTGTGCTGCTGAGTGTGTTCTTACCTTGTTGTCTTCCCATCTTTTCCTCCAATTGGTTGTAGTTGGGGCTGTGTCTCTGGTGATCACTCCTGCAGGTACCAGTGGGTCCAAGGCTCAGATGGTTGTTTCTCATGGTGAAGTTGGGGCCACAGTTCTGCTCACTAGGTGCTCTCAGAAATCTCTTACCTGCCTGCCGCTCCCAGAGCTGTCTCACTCAGGCCTGCCTGCTGCTCCTAGAGGCCTATATCCTGGTTTCTGATGCAGCTAATTGCAAAGTCTAAATTGTAAATAAGGTTGTCTTCTAACAAGAAGTCTCTGCCTAGTTTAGAAAAGATAACCATCCCACAGACAAGGAGTTAACTAAACAAGTACAGTACAGTGACTTCTTGGTGACTGTGAGAACAAAGGGGTTTAATTCAATTAATAAGATTTTAGACTTCAGTCAGGTCAGAGGTGCCAACACTAGTTAGTGACTAACAGGTAGCAGACAGTCAAGGCCAACAGCTAACAAAGCACAAGCCAGAGATGGACTAAGGGGCTGTCCATGACCCCTAACTGGGTGGGAGTACTGAGTCTGTGAGCAGACCATGATCATCTGTTTCCTGGCTGGGTCAAGAGGGCATGCATAGCGTAAGTGTCCTCCATTGGCTGACCCATGATAACCTAGATAATTAATCAATAGATTTGTCCAGTTTCTGCCCCGGCCCCATAAAAACCTCCTTATACAAAGAAGTTCCAAGCCTTTTCCCTGTCTTGCAAACCCTTCCCAAACTTGAGAGAGTCTCTCAGTTTTCCTTAATTTTTTATTTTCTGTAATTCTTATTGATAAAGCTTGCTTCAGCCTTGCACACTCTGAGCAGAGTCCATATTTTACATTGTCATTGGCGTGTGATCATAAACTCAGAACCACTGTATCGAGTTGACCTTTAGTGATAGTTGGATGTCTGGTACTTTAGGACCCTGGATCAGGCACACAACTAACAGGGCTGGGGAAGTTCCACTTTACTGAAAAAATCCCATGTGTCACAGTCACTGCCACCGAGGTCAGAAAATGCTGGATTTCTTGCTAGAACCTCACAGGAGAAGTGCAGATGGCAAGAGATGGCTGAGAAAGTTCATAAGCAGCAGCTAAGTCTCTGGAGCAAATTCTGGTCTAGACTTTGGAAGGAAACACTTTCAAAGCCTTGACATTAGGTCTCTTTGTAGGTTTGAAATCCTGCTGTGGTAAATAGTAGCAAAGATGGGTCTGAGAGTTGAACATTATGTACGTCCTTTCTAAAAAGAGGCACGTGTTCTAATGGTGCCACAAAGCAGCAGCTAAAAGATATTTGCTTATAAATGCTGCTGAATTAATCCAAATTAGTTATTTTGAAAATACCTTGACTTCAAAATTGAAGTCAAAAGGTATGTTACTTTGGAGAAGAGGTTTTGCTTTTGTTGCCACAGGAAATGAGAGGCTGTGGATTCATTCTGAGTTAGGAAAAGTCTGCTGCTTCTAAGAAAATGCTTTCCAGTTTTACCCATAAAATAAGATATAAAGGACAGCAGCACTTGGCTCACTGGAAAGAGAGAAGCACAGCTGCTGCCTGGGGTTGGCAAGCACACACCCAGAAAGCCATGAAGCAACAGCAGAAAATAGCAAAACAAAATGTCTATAAATAAATTTTAAAAAATGTCCCAAAGTAAGGAACTGACAGAGTACAAGATAAATACGAAGTCAGTAAGAGGACTGCACTGTGGGACAATGATACCACTCTTCATCCCAGGTAAGATTCATTACAACCAACAAGTCTCTCTTGGGGCAGAAAATCCTGGGTTTCTAGGCAATGGACACAAGACATGAGAAAGTCCAGCTGAGGGTGGGACTCAGCTGTGATGGCTTAGAGTGAGGATGAGCGTCCGGACCTCAGGGTGGGCTTCCAAGGACTAGAGAGAGCAGGAAAATGGATGTAATTCTGGGAGAAGGATGAAGTTTTCAGTGAGAAATTATATCTGATTTATCAGAGTTCCTGCAAATACATTCCAGGTATATTAGCTGGCTGATATGAAGCTTCACTAAGAGGAAACACAAGGTGTCTGGGCATCTGCTCGCAGTGTGAGGATGGCTGAAGGATAGAGGGAAGGAAGAATCCAGAAAGTAAAAGGCAAGCAGACTGAAACTTGTACTGCTAAACTTATTTTACACAGATTATAGAGACCAGTGTGGGGGGAAAATAAAGCAATATTCTTAGTGGATAAAGTGCTGAGTGGGCAGGGAGGAAAAAATGCCCACAGGAAAACTGGCGAAGGGAAGAAACTAATACTGAACAAGAAAGCAAGTGAACAATAACCGAGGAACATCTCCCAGCCCTATCAGTGATCAGCAAAATGGAGTCTCAGACTTGGTATCTTTTTTCTCATTAATGAAAATAAGTGGAATTCTGTGTTGGTGCATACTGTGGCCTCCCCACAATCCACAGATTGAATCTTTAACAAATAGGAGACAGAGCCTTGCTCAGTGACTAGATCTTGAGGGATGAGCTCATGAGGAAGGGATGGATCATCCCTGACACAGTGCAAAGGTAGCTCTCTGGGGTGGGGGTCAGGTTCCATCAGATCCAGCATCTGTTAATGCCCTGACTGTGAACCACAGCTTCTAGAACAATGAGAACCACATTTCTGTTGGTAACAAGACACTCCAGCAGCAATGTTTGGTCAGAGTAGCCTGGACCAAACAAAGTCCTCTTAATGATGGCCATAATCATACAGGAACTTGTCTTATTTGAACCAACAAAAGGACATCAAAAGATAAAGGAAAAACTGTTGCTCAAAATTCTGCCCATTTTAAATAGCATTTATTGGGGACTTGTTTTGTCTGAGGTACTGGAAGGCAGGGGATGGCGGGGGACACAGCACAAAGCTAACTTCAGGGATGCATTCATCAGCTGATTCCTAGTAGCTTGGATTTTGGAATAAAATGGGATACTATCCAACCCAGGCCACACTAACAAATGGCTTATTTCATGTTAGTCTGATTTCTGGTTTCCACACATGGCCTTTGCAGATCCTTATTAGAGTTTTGGAACTACCGTTAGCCTGTTAAACAGCAGTCCACACCAACAGCCCAACAGTAGGGAAAGTATCATGCTTTTGATTAGGAACTGGGTTAGGGCATCTCAGAGGTTTAAGGCCATGATTGTTCTTTCTTGGCCCTTAGCCTTCTCCATTCCAGAGTTTTGTGCCATCTTGGAAAAATGGGTGAATTTTGAAGAAATCACCTGGACCTGTCCTGGCGCTGAGAAGCTGTCAGCTTAAGGTTGCTACTGGGAAGGCTTGAAAGAGGGTCTGAGTCTCATGGGGACAGAACTCCTAAGGATCGAGTCACCCTGAAGGGATCCATATCATGCAGAAATTAAAAATCCAAGGCAAAGGGCTTTGGGCATCTGAGTGATTAGCATATTTCAGCAATGCCGGACTCACTGGATTCTTTGTTGTAGAACTGAAACATGCCTGATATTGCAAATGGAAAGCTATGGGGTCTCTGTTTCTGTCTCTGTGTAAGGTGCTTTTTACCCTTAGACAACAGGGGCAAAAATAATTTTTAGAAGAATTCTATTCAGTTACCTTAAAGAAAATACTTACATAAATATTTTAAAAAGTAGAAATTATGAATGAAAATTACAAATTAGTTCAGAAATATTTACGTTTCTATGATTTGGATAATCTTGAGTAAGTAAGAATACTGGTTTTTAGTTTAAAAAAGACATTCAGAATAATCAGTGTCACATGCTACAGACATATGACATTTTCAAACAGTTAAACTGTGTGTTAAAACATTTCTCAGCACTAAAATTGAAAAAAAAACCAAATGGATTAAATCAGGGTAATTCGAAATAAGAGGAAATTTGGTTACATTATCTGTCAAGCTTATGTTAATCTACATTTTGGAAGAGAACTGAAGAGAATTGGTTTGCTAGTCAACAGTTCTATGCCATACACACGCACACACTGCGTACACACACACACACACATGCACCCTCCAAAAAAACCCCTGTGTTCACAGGCCAGACGATCCAAGAGTGCTTGTGTGACATTCAGCTTCTATGGACAGCAGAAGGGAAGGACGAGGAACAGAGACGGGGGAGGGAGGACCTTCTGTGGTCAGGCTTCGATGGAACTATTAGTATTTTTAAAAATAAGCATTATTATAAAATATATTAATGTAAAATCCAGAATTTGTTCTTTGAAAAGATGTAATACTGGCTAATTTTTTCCCCTCTTTTCCTTCCTTTTATACTGTTCTTGAGTTTCTTGAGATAGTAACTACCTATTTAGCCCAAGGTGACCTTGAACTCAGGATCCTCCTGCCTGTCCAGTGATGGCGTCACTAGTGTGCTCTACCGTTTCTGGATTTACTTATCCTTGTGTTCTGCTGCTGATGGAATCCACGATCTTGAGTACATAGGTGTATGTAGACAGGATTCTACCAGGGAAGTACATCCCCCAGGGAAATGCTCAGCTCCTGAGAGGAGATTCTGAAGGCTTTTCTTTACTTTATGGTTCATTATCAAAAAGTCATATTCTCTCTTTGTCTTTTAAATAACTTGTAACTTTTTGTATTTGGTTTTAAAATATGTCACTGTTTTAGGCAGACAACTGCCTTTGATTCTATTTAAACAATGCTTTTACGTTTTTTGATGTTTTTGACAAACTTCTCCAAATTGAATCTTAAATGAAGCCTTTTTATTTCATAGTAACTTGGGTTTTCCCAGAGGGCTCCCAGCAAGCTCAAAAGAATTTGTTCTTTCTGTTTATAAACACACAGAGAGATTGAATTAATTAGGCTTCTTGCACGGGAAGTAGATGGTAGCTAACTTTCTTTTACCTTACGTCTGGGTGAATAGATGTCATTACCTTAGACCTGCCAGAAAAATGTAGGAGACTTGACAATCCAGTGTGACCCGAGAGCACGCTGTCAGGCCAGTTCTGGGTGTGCACTGTATGTACTGAGCCCCGTCAGTCTTCACCACAGCCCTTTGACAGCTCCTCTCTTACTCTGGTGCTTTCTGGAAGGTTCTGCATTGGAGCTATCACACACTGCAAGAGGATTCATGGGAGAAGGGGAAGGGCAGCATTTGGACAGCTTCAAAGTCTTGAATTTGGTTGGACGGGAATTGTCAGAACTGACCAATCCAAGAAATAATTTTAGGACTTCTTGTTTGAAACCAATCCTTTGATGTGCTGTTTCCTAGATTGAAAGAGCCCATGTTCTCTTTTTCACTGGAGCTTTCTGAACCGTCGGCAAAGTATGCTTTTGTAAACAAAACGAACTGAGAAACTTTTACTGCATATTCTAACTTTTGTGGAATGTTGTGATGGTGGTTCTGTTCTCCACTAATAGGACACATCAGGCGGTTCCTTGGCCCAGAGGAGCTTTTCAAAGTCTAATGTGAGATTCCTTGTTTCCAGACAATTCTAGTAGGCTACAGCTGACCTTACAGAGCCAGTAAGCTTCCTTTGGTATCACTGATGCTGACTTGAAGGTCCTTTGTGGGACTGGGCAAAGGCTTTGGCTATGTGAACCATGAGCCCAAGTTCAAAGAAGCTAGATTTACTCTGCAAACTGCTTAGTCATTGTGTTTGCCTCTGCAGGAGCAGATGATTCCAGAAAGAAAACTGCTTTTAGAGAACTCCACTGACCCCAGACAGTGGCTCCAGCCCTTTCCAGCACCTTCAACTCTCATTTTCCCTCTGAACCATTTTTCTTTCAACACCTTCCTGTGATTTTTCAAGCTAATGTTTCCATTTTTATTTCACTCTTATTATTTGCAATCACTGAAAACCGAGGCTGCCTCTTTGAGTCTGTCAAGTTGGATCTAGAAAAGCTACTACAAGCTTTAGAGAAACCATCACTCCTACATTTGCTGACAATTGTCACAC
Source organism: Bramus lutescens (assembly GCA_001685075.1). Lineage (NCBI taxonomy): Eukaryota > Metazoa > Chordata > Mammalia > Rodentia > Cricetidae > Bramus > Bramus lutescens. The sequence goes on along the minus strand of LOEQ01005528.1, from coordinate 97,390 downwards.
TGTGCTACATAGCCACTGTCCTGGGACACTTGAAGATACCACAGAGGCAAGGGTGATACTGCCCCCACAATGCAGGGGTGGTGGGAGCTGGAAGTCAGAAGCCTTTTCTGTGTTTTGTTTTTCCAGGTATGAAATTTGTTCTGACTATTGACCTTTGGTTTTTTGTTTGTTTGTTTGTTTGTTTGTCTCCATGGAAACATATTTTAAGTCTCTAGATGCACCAAACAGAGATGTAACTTGTGTGGAAACCCTGCAGTGCAGCCTCTTGAAGTGACACTTGCACCGAGCGAATGTGGCATCCTCAACTAAGGCAATATTCACAGTCTGTTTATACCAGTATCAACATTTTCCAAAAGAAAGCAATGTTGTCCAAATACCAGAACTTACTGGAGAAGATAGCAACAACATAAGCCACTGTGCCTTGTTGGAAGAGGCCTTATTTACTGCAACCTTTGTAAATGACAGCAGCCATGGATTCTCTAGCTAGATTTGTATGACACCGTCATAGGGCCACAGGCTGCTTACTGATAAATGAGAGGTAGTATGTTCCATTCCCCAACACTTCTGCAGTCTGGACAAAAATCTCAAACCCAGCTACACTTTCGGAAGACAAAGACTGGCTGGAAAAGCGTGTATTTCTTTTGTTAAATATAGGCACCGAACACTCAGAATTGAGCTGCGATCCTATGATGGTGCCTCCTTGGTTTCTTAGTTGTTAGATTCACCAGACTACTCATTGATCTTGAGAACCAGATAGCCAAACCACATAACCACTGCTACTCCAAGCATCTATTGGGATTCTGGTTTTTGACGTCCCATGCACATAGGAAAGGAATGTGATGTGGCTATCAGTAATACCTAACAGCTGGAGACAGTCTCAATTCACAAAGAGAATGGCCAGAGGAGAGTGATGACTGTTAAATGGAAATAAAATTAAACAGGGAGGCCAGGACTGACCTATGCCTGAGTTGGCAGCTGCATCAGCCGAGACACNAGGCTGTTTTCTTAGCAGCTGCGGTGGTTTTAGCCTCAAGCCATGGATGACAGCTTGGCGTATTGTAGCCAGTCAGCAACAGATATGTAGCTCTCTACCCTAACCAATGAGAGCATCTCAGTGGATGTCCCCAGCACTGTGGGAGCTTGCTGGCCACTCTGGTGAGACTGTGTTTAGTCTTGTCTCCTTGTTCAGCAACAGATGGTTTTCCACTTAACAGAATTTTCACATCAAGAATATCTCTCTGCATTTCTTTTGACATTACTGGCCTATTTCCTGCATGTGCTGTGACTAGTTATTGTTATGGGTTAGTTCTGTTTTCTCCTGAAGCCTGTGTAATTTGTCTATTGCTCTTGACAGGAATCTGATATTACACCTCTATATTCACCATGCCCAGTGTGCTCATTAGTTTTGTCAATTTGACACAAGCTTGAGTTACCTAAGAAAAGAGAACCTCAACTGAGGAGCTACCTCTATCAGGCCTTTGGTTACAACTGTGGGGGCATTTTGATTAATGATTGGTGTAGGAAGGCCTAATTCCACTGTGAGTAGTACTACCTCTGGGCAGTGGTTCTAGGTTGTATAAGAAAGCAAAACGAGCAATCCAGCAAGCTGCATCCCTACATGGTTTCTGCTTCAGTTCCTGCCTCTAAGGTATTGCCTTGAGCTCCTGCCCTGACCTCCTTTGACTGACTAAAGCCTATAAGATGCATTAAACCCTTTCCTCCTTATTTTATTTTATCACAGCAACAAAAATAAAGTAGAACAAAAATTTTTTTACCAGAGAATAGGATATTGTGATAGACCTGCCTATGTTTTGGGGAAGGATTGTAGGAATGTTTGGAAATTTGGGCTGGAAAAGTTACTGACTTTTTGGAGTTTAATGGGCTATTGTGGAAGTTTAAATGCTGCTGCTGAGAGAAATGAAGATGGTAGAGGCCTGGCTTGTGAAGTATCCGAGGGTAACAAAGATTCTCATGGGGCCCTTCAAGAATCTTTAACATTTTTAAAAATGTATTCCTCTCCCTCCATTCCCCCAACTTCTACTCTTTCCCAGGTACACCTTCCTGTCTCCTCCCCCCAAAAGAGCAGGCCTCCCAGGGACATCAACCACACATGGCACAACAAGATCCAACAAGACCAGGCACAAACCCCCACATCAAGGCTGGATGAGGCAACCCAGTAGGAGGAAAAGGGTCTTAAGAGCAGACAAGTATCAGAGACATTCCCACTGCCACTTTTGGGAGTCCCCCCAAAGAAATTAAACCTTTGCTTTACTGGGGGAATCAATGTTGTTTAGCTGGGGTTGAAGACTCAGCTATGATTAACAAGAGACCAGCTTCATTTGGGTGAAATACCCTGGGAAGTATTTCCTCAGGGTCAGCACATCAGGCTGCATCTCAAGTGGTGGCTGAAGTTGGGAGTATGCAAGTGTCTCCTATGTGGTACTGATATTGGTGGTATTGGAAGCTGCAGGATTGAAGGGGTCATTGGAAGAAGCTGAGGCTTTGCAGTGTGAGAGGTCAGGAGATATCACTGGTACAGTGGAAATACCAGAAAGAGTTCTGATGAGAAGTCAAGGCATGGCACTATGTGCAGGATAGGAATCTTTGAAGCAGCCAGGAGAAGCCATTGTTGAAGATGCTGTCTCTGTAGTTGTCAAGGCTCTAGCATATTTGAGATGCCAGGACTGAGGAATGACCACCAAGGAAAGCAGCAGGTGTAGAGTGGAGCTGGCCTGAGTCTGGGTGACAAGCTGTGTGTGCTCTTTCAATTGGTCATCTAGATATGGCCCCAGCTCCCCACTAACAACAGTAGGCCCATGTAGGCTATAGACTCCAGTCTTGTCCTCCTAGCAAGGCTGAGACTCTCAATGGTGCCTCCTCTCTAGGTTCTTCAGACTATTATTCATGACCAGGCACAATGCTATGCAGAGTACAGACACATGATTAGACATTGATAATGTTCTAGATTATCATATAACAAGTACAAAAGTGATCAATTTGTCTTAAATGGTAAGGAAGTTTGGGGATTAGTTATAATTCAGAAGTTTGTCCTTAGATTTCATCTTTGATGGTCCAAAGAACATAACCGTGTCTCCTTATAGGGAATAAACAACTATATCACAAGTCACATTGCAAGGGTATGGATTTTAAAACAAATGAAAAGAAACAAAGCCAAAGCCTATTTTCTGTCTCTTTTCTGCTGTGTCATAGTCCAGGCTGCCATAAGCCACAGAGGAGCACTGGGCATGGCTCAGAGGCATCAAGAGCAGCATAATGCCTGAGAGGTACACTTTCAGAGACAGTGGCAAGGAGCTGGGAGTTTCCCATGAGCTAAGTGGCTCTAGCTCTTTGTGTTATTTGTTGCTGTCTTTCTGCTCTGGACTGTGTCTCTACCCCAGCAAGGTACAAAGGAGAGCTGTACAACAGCAGTGACACCCATGGTCCCAGTCCCTTTTTATGTCTCTCTCCATGTAATTCCTTGCTCTCAACAAGACCCCATCAGTCACAACATCTACCTGTGGAGCATGCTATACTCTTAGGAATACAGCCTCAGACATAGCAAAGAATGCAGTCTGCCAACAGTAAATCAGAAGTGAGAGCGAGGGTCCCAATAATACTTTGAAGAAGTATATTTGTAGACTTCATTTTATAGATGGAGAAATAGTTGCCTACCTATCTCAGATTTCATCACTGACAAACACATGCCTACATGTAGGATACACTAGTCACCAGTCAGGGGTAGCAACTATTCTCAGAGCTTATTTTGGGGGTTAATATGTTGGTGATTCAAATTCTCAGTAAGGTGTGTGTAGCTCATGAAACTATTTTCCACTGTCTCCCCATGATAAAATGGAGGCAAGAGCACCTTATCTCCTGGGCTGAGGCTTAAGGGAGACTATCCACTGGCAGAACTGGCCATGGTGCTGATGGTGCGTGCTAGGAGGATGAGGTCCGCACTGGGTTCACAGCCACTGTTTCAGTTTAATGAAGCTGCCCAGGGGCTGGTGAGTCTCTTCCCCACTGTCTCTGGGGACTGTAGGAAGGGGTGATCACCAGCAGGCACAAGCACTGACCTGGAGAAACAGGCTCTATATCATCCCTCAGTACCCATGGGGACTACTTCCAGGATCCCAGGACCTAAAAATTAGCTCAAATCCTTTATGTAAGTGTTGTAATATTTGCATATAACCTATGCACATCCTTACATATGCTTACATCATCTCCAGGTGGTGATGCTAACCAGGACAATGAAAGCTCCATGTAATAATGGTTATGCTGCATTGTTTAAGGGAAAATGACAAAAACCATCTGTCCATGATTCTTGACATCATGTCCTCTTCTGAGGACATAGACCCTCCAGGGATAGACATCCTCCTTATACTGCCCCCTCTCCCTGGTTTACCCAGGAGATCACATCTATTTCTTCTTCCTAGGGAGATCCATGCATCCCCTGTAGTGTCCTCCTGGTTACCTAGCTTCTCTGGAGCTATGGATTATAGCCCACAGAGATGACCCCAGCTAAATCTCCTAGCAATAGTCAAGAGGGTACCTGAATTGGCCTTCCCCTTGTAATCAGATTGGTGACTATCATAATTGTCATCATAGAGCCTTCATCCAGTAACTGATGGAAGCAGATGCAGAGATCCACAGCCAAGTACTGGACTGAGCTCTGGGAGTCCAGTTGAAGGGAGGGAGGAGAGATTATATGAGCAAAGGGCTTCAAAATTGTGATGGAAACCCACAGAGACAGCTGACCTGAGTTTGTGGGAGCTCACGGACTCTAGACTGACAGCTAGGGAGCTGGCATCAGATTGACCTAGGCCTTCTGCATCTGGGTGACAATTATGTAGCTTGGTCTGTTTGTGTGACCCCTAGCAATGAGGCCAGGACCTGTCTTTTCGGAACCTATTCCCTATGATGAGATGCTTTGTTCAGCCTTGATGCAAGGGGAGGAGCTTGGTCCTGCCTCAATTGATATGCCATGCTTTGTTGACTCCCATGGGAGGCCTTACCCCTTCTGAATGGAGACAGAGGAGGAGTGGATGGGGGGGATAGGAGGGAGGTGGGGAGGGAACAGGAGGAGAGGAGGGAGGGAAACTGGTTGGTATGTAAAATAAAAAAAGAGAACGAAAAACATGTTCTGATCTTTGATTTTAAACTTGTGCCTGTCAGAGCACCCAGATCTAACTGCTAGCAGACCTTACCAAACCCTGCAGAAGCCAGTCTGTGCAGGGGGCCTCTAGTGTCTCTAGACATTGGTGTCCTGACAGGAAAACAGATGGTTTTCCAGGATTAGAGCCTGAAGGACTGTTTGACATGGCATGACCTGGAGTCTCTTGAGTAGATGTCTTCAGAACTCTGGGGAGATGGGGAAGAGCTCACCAGAAATCCTGGACTTCCTATATGTTCCTATATGAACCTGGAGCATTTGCAACCTTTCTGTGGAGGATTTGCATCCACTACAGAGAGCTGCTGCAGGCAGGAGAGGACTAAGGAGGCCAACAAATGCTGACGTCTGAGGATTGTGTTGACTTTGTGTGGGGCTCTTAATCGATCTTGGTAGGTAATTTATCTCAAGATAGATTTTTATTTGTAAAGCAAAATTTATTTTGATTTAAGGTTCTAGAAAAATCAAGATAGACTCTTAGAAAGGAAGGAGGGGACTCTGGAGGCTGAGGCAAAAGATGAGGTGTTTGGGGCCTTGGACTGCAGAGTGAGGCTCTGTCTCAAGCACACACAAACAAGACAATGGGGACACAGGGCATCAATCATTTCCCCACTGTCCCAAAACAGTGCAAGGTTAAAAGACAAATGGTACAAATGAAGGCATTATTTTATAAGGACCTAAAATTTGATTTTGTGTAAGCACAAAAATAATTCTTGCTACCTGATTTGCCTGAAACCTATCCTAAGGTCACTGGGGTCCTTCATCACTGGAAGTGATAGGTTGGGGAATTCCTGGGAGCAGCCTTTTGTTTTCTAGGCCTTTAATAAAAACCCTGGTCCTGTGTGAGAAACCCATTTTTGCTTTGTTCCTTCTTAGGACCTTGAGTTGCTAGTCTGAAATCCATACTGTGCATCCCTGAGAAGCGAGGTGGACCTGTGGCTCTCAGGGTGTACTGTGCATCCCTGAGAAGCGAGGTGGACCAGTGGCTCTCAGAGTGTACTGTGCATCCCTGAGAAGCGAGGTGGACCAGTGGCTTTCAGAGTGTACTGGCAGCAATGGTCATGATAAGTTTTGACCTTCTCCAGGGCCTCTGCTTTCCTCCTGACAGTTCACAGCCCCTGTCCTGAGCCAATCTTCACCTGCTGTACCCAGAGCCAGAGTTCTGGTTACATTACACCCATACAGGGCTGCTCATGTAGAAGGCCAAAGAAAGGAGGCTTAAGGACAGGTACCCTATCACAGTTCCCAGACAGGACACCTACACAAGGAATTTTGTCACCTGCTGGGCCACACAGCTAATCCTGGTATGATTCCCAAGGAATTCTCACATGTTATGATGAGTGTCTTAACTCTAAGAAGTGTGTGTGTGTGTGTGTGTGTGTGTGTGCATGAGAGAGAGAGAGAGACCTTTTGAGCCATGTCCAGTTAGCTTGTGCTTTTGCTGGGTGACCATCTTCATGAATTGCTCCTCTGTCCTTTCATTTTCTGGTTTACATCGACTTCCATCTTTAGGGTAGTATTTCTCAAAGGAAGGACTTTAAGAATCTGAAAAAAAAAACATGTTCCTGGGCAGCCTTTTCCTGTCTTGCTTCTCTTTTGACCTTGGAGAGAATTAATGGTTTACTGCAAAGCATCAAGCCCACGTGTGAAGCTTCTGTTGAATCAGGAATAAGCGTGACTGATAACTGACTGAGTCTGTCTTCATAAGGCAGCTTCAGTCTTAGGCCCCAGTGGGCAACTGTGATTCCAGCTCTCTGTCACACCATGGGTGGAGGTAGCTCCTTGCCTTGCCTTTTCAAGTTGTGCACAGCTGATTTGACCTTGCTGCCATAAACATTTCTCCTCACCACTGGCTGGCCTTAAGCTTGACAAACTATGTGTCTTAAACACTATGAAGCATGAGCCTTTTGATGTGAGGGGAAACAGAGACACTGCAGCCTGGACTGAATATGGCCTATAGCGAAATGAGCAAATGCCTGTGTCTGTGGGAGCTCCTGCTGGAATTTGTCATTGTGTGAGCCCTGGAACTGATGTCCATTTTGGGCAGGTGCTATAGAAGGTCTCTGTGGGATTCCTCCTTCCACTCCCAAGACAACAGTGGGTTACCATTAGGCTGTTATGGGTCAAGGACATTCATAGAGCCAGAGGGCTGGTGGTGTGGTCTGTGCCATCGGGCATAAATATGAGGAACCCTATTAGGAAGAGTGGCTACTTGCTGGGAGGAGAGGGTATAAATATTTTTAGGAATATCAAATAATATGGAAGAAATGTGTCTACTTGACACAAGTGCCAAAAGCTCTCTTCTAAATTTAGCCAAAGTGTTCCTTTATTTGAGAGCCAGGTGGGAAAGGCATAGCAAAGACATCTTCTTGTTCTCAAGTGAGCTGTGACCATATAGATAGCTCTGGTCACTATGCCGAAGCCTTGAGGGCCTTAACACCCCCTCCAAGAGATTCCCGGCACTGTCAACTTATCCTTTTCTTCTTTCATATGTAGCTAAGTCTATAATTTTTGTGAAGTCTATTTATATTTCTTGAACTTAATGTATTTTGAAGACAATGATGATCTTCCACATAGCCCCCATGGGAGAATCTGACTATATATGTGATACCCCCTGAAACACAAATCTGAGGAGAAGGTGAACAGCTGAGGAGAAGTTCAAGCTGTTGCAGGCAGAAGAACTAGGCTTTCCCCAGGCCACGGCTTGTCTTAGGTTCTCAGGCACCTGAGCCTGCTGGGCATGAGTTCCATCTTTTGGAGTGGGTTCTAAATCAAATTAGAGAGTGATAAACTCAATGACAGTTTTGTAGATTCTTTATTTTGTCTCATATTGCTTTGCTGGGGCATTTTCTATCTTACTGTCTTACTGGTCTTTTGAATGTATATTGTGGTTTCTAACTTAGTGTTGTTTTGGGTGCTCTCGTCTGTCTGTCTGTCTGTCTCTCTGGTGTTTCCTGTGCTTTTCCACTGTTTTTTTTTATTCTGGTTTGTTTGCTTTTTTATTTGTCTGTTAGTTTTCTAAAAAGAAAGAAAGAAGTCACTGAGTTGGATGGATGGCAGTGTGGAAAGGATCTGGGAGTAGATGGGGGCAAGAAGCCACTATCAGAATATATTGCATGAATTTTCAATAAAAAAAGACAAAAAAGGAGCTAGTCTTGACAAGGCTCAGCTCAGGCAGTGTGTGGCTCAGCTGGAGTCTGTCCCAGTGCTCAGGGTATCCTGATGGCACTGCATTTGCCATAGTTTCATATTTCAATGAGTCTCTGAAACAACCCAGTATCTAAAGTATTTAAAGTGTGGAGACTGTAATTTGGAAAAATTACTCATTTTGACTTTGGTCCATCATTTCCATTGCCTTTTGCATTGAAATATTTTGACTTTTTAATCCATTATAATAAATTTATTCTATTTGAAGAATCTCTGAAATGTTTAATTAAGAACAAAAATAGTTCTTTAAAATAGACAGAATGCATGAGGGATCAGAAGCTGGTCCTCACACAGGCAGGATTTAATTATAGCCTCCTCAGAAGCACCAAATGGGATCGAGGAGTTTTTCAGTGTCTTAGGAACTCTGGAAACACTTCCTGAGTATGATCTAGGAGAAATCAAGACGAAGAGAGGTCTTGTTCTGTGAGGACACATGGGAGCCTCTTGCATTTCCATCAGTCTTTCATAATTGAGGAGAGCGCCGAATGCAGGCCCTCAGAGATCTCCATACACAGGAGCTCATGCACAAGAGAATGAAGGCTTGAGTGGGTGTCTGCCCATGCCTCCAGGAAGCTGCATGTGGAGTTAGGAAGACAGTGACAATGCAGTTTAAGGACACTGCTCAGCACCTGCACGTCTGTCTATGTTCAGATATGAAACAAAGTCTGTATGCAGGCTCTCAGGGCAGACAATCCCATCTAGATGTGGGACTCCTCCCAACTCTGCATCTTCACAGAAGCCCTGAGACTTATGGCTGCTTGATCTGCCTACATGGTCCCTAAGCAGGCAATGTGTCCAGCTGACCAACTTCAGAGGGACAGAGTCAAAGCCCTGCTCCATGGCCATCATCTCAGCTTTAGAAAAGAACCTGGGACACTCAGGACAGGGCTTAAGAAACCATCCTCCAGAACCAGTTGAGTTGAGAGGATACCCTACTCCTGGAAGGCCACAGGGAAGTTTCCTAGAGACAACCCACCGAACAGCTTCAGGGCTGTTTGGGGCATCTCAGGAGTTCAACATACACTCATGTCTTCTGTAAAAACATGCTTCAGATCTTATTCCACATGAGCTCTCAGATGGGTTTTTCCAGTCTCAATATCCAGATGAGAAAGGCTACTAAGAACGCAGACCTCAAAGGCCAGGCTGCCCAGAGCTTTGTCTTTGTGCTCCTACTGAAGGCCCTTGTGGAATCGGGGGCCATACTTGTGGGCTCCAATGTATAAAAGGGTGAAACGCTAAGTGTCACTTGGCAGCAAGGTGACACCGAGGATGATACCATTAACAAACGGGGCAGAAACAACCATTTCAGGGGTTTGGAAAATGAGGAAGAAAAAGGGAAGTCTGAGAATTTGGGCCTCTAGCCACACATGCGGGATGCAGGTGGCCTAGGGAGGATACATCTGCTTTAGTGGTCTCTCTGCACCTCGACTTCAACTGCATCCAGAGTAGCTACCATTTGTCTGCATTCTCCAGGCTCGTGAGCTGACTCAGGTTAGTGAACCTCCTCTTGAGGTTGCTCTCCAGGATATGTGGGTGGGGCTCAGTGACATGAAATTCAGAACAATCTGTAATCACCAAGTCCAGACCACACAATTGTCCTGTGTACTCAGCAGCATGCTGTAGTTCTAGGGGGGCAGGTACCACCCACAACTTCACCAATAATCATAGACACAGAGAACATGGGATGCACTTGTCATAGAGAGGCTAATGGTAGTGATTATGCACAAAAGAACAGGCGGGCAGCACCACCGTGTCACTGTCCAGAAAAGAAATCTGCTTTCTTAAGGAGTGGCACCAAGTGATGCCACACAGCAGAATCAGGCCATCAACTGTGTGCATAATGGTGGACAGGAAGGTCAGAGGTTCCCTCTTCCCACATCTGACCAGAGTTTTTACATGGGCTCCTGGGTGGCATAGTAGGTCACAAATGAGCTGGCATCTGTTCAGATGTGAGGAATCCTGGCCTCCAACACTCTACTGGTTCTTCCCTCAACATTGCTTCACTCTGCAGGATACAGTACAGGCCCCTTTCCATAGTGTTCTGACTGTGCTAAAGGGCTGGAGTCCCAGCCAGCATCCCAGCCCAGAGCTGAGATCACCACCAATAATAGGGCTGAAGAGGGTAGGAGGCCAGTGGTTGCCCTCTCTAGTGGAAATGTCAAATCAAGTGTGGGGAGCAATGGAAGGCTGCAAAATCAGACAGATGAAGGCCAGCAAATCCCAGCTTTTCTCCAAGCCTGAGTAACCCCCCCCCAGTAACTGACCAGTGTGCAGTACTGTCAACCAGGGGAGATGCTACTAACCACTAACCAGTGTGCAGTACTATCAACCAGGGGAGACGCTAGTAACCAGTAACCAGTGTGCAGTACTGTCAACCAGTGGAGCATTTTTAAAGACATAACATTTCTTTCCTTGAGTTTCACAATCTTTTGGCTTTGAATTATAAATCTTAATAAAGAAAGGAAAGCAATTAGTCTGGGGAAAAGAACAAGTGGGTCAACTCTCAGAATCAGCACTGCTAATAATGTTGATAGGAGGGCATTTGTGACAGACAGGAGGCAGCTTGAGACATCAGTGATTGTGCTGTGCCTGGCTATTTACTGACTCTCTGTAGCGTCTGTATAGGGAAACAGAGTACCTTACTGAGCACTCAGCATGTATGTACATACCTAACTGTGGGACTGCAAGGAGCCAAGTCCTCCTCGCAGTAAGAAGATGACCCAGGCTGAGGAGGAGGATAAGACAAAGATAAAACACAATGACAGTGCTGCAGAGATGCTCAAAGCTGCCAGAGTTTGTGGAGCCAAACAGGACTGAGTGTGGATGTACTCCCACTAGGAATGCCCATATCACCAACAATTACATTCTTACAGGAAGATCTACGCTTGAATGTGGCACTCTTAATCTTAGAAATGGTTGGGTCAGTTCTGTAGCTATGTCTGGAGAGACTCTTGGCACTTGGCATGAGTGGCCTGAGGTAAGACACCAGGAGCTACAGACACAGCCTCTAAGCTTATGAAGAGTTCTGGCACTCTATCTACGGGATATCCTATCTATGGCTCAGACTAAGAACTACTGAACCAGCTCCCCAGAAACCCAGTCAGTGACAAACTGTAAATGGGATGAAAAGATCCAGATAGCAAGGAGGATTCATGGCTCAGAAGACCCCAGAAGCGCTAGTCTGTGGCAGCTGTAACTCCGTCACAGGAAGCTTTATCACCAAGACATGCTAACAGGCAAGGAAAGCAGGCCTTCCTGGGCCTCCAAAATTATACAGAGTCAGCAAACCCCAAAGGCCACAGCAGCTCAGGGGCCAAGTGGGATGGAGAAGCTGCACTACCATGGAAAGGAGGTCCTGTGGAGAATGCTGTCGTGTGCAGAGTCAGCGAGAGCAGCTTTATGGCCAGCCGAGCACCTACCTTACTCTCATCCTCAGGGTCGCTGTAGCCACAGGCATCTATGAAATCTGGAAATGTCTCCGACCACCCATCGCTAGTGCAGTTTTTGCTTATGTTTCCTGGAAAGTAAATTTCAGATGTTTGGTCCTTGAAAAGTAGCCTCACGATGCAGGGCGATAAGACTAGTTGAAGCTGAGGCCCTAATCAACAAGCGACTGAGACCACCCAGAAGTCCTTCCTCAGATGCCCTGCATAGTTTGCTCTCTGAGACATGCCTGCCAGGGCACAGGAGACACAAGTGGACACACTGTATCACAAGATAGTGAAAGCAGAAGCGAGTACTAATCACAGTCTCTGAAACTGCAGAGCTGCTATTCTGCAGCCTAACCAAGACCCTTAGCACATTCTGATTCTGTGTCTGTTAGAGTGGTGGTGGCCAGGCCCAGGCACTCTGGAGCTAGCTTTCTTCTTTAGCTTTCAATCCTTGCTCCCCTTTCCATCTGGTCTGCTCCTCACTCTTCAATACCTAAGAAGCAGTGTAGTGCAGTTTTCATGTGGCTCTCAGTTGGAGGAAAACACATGACTGAGACTTAAATAGCAAGAAATATCATATTTGTGGTATTCCTATTCTCATATTTATGGTAATTCACAAATGAAGCATTCACTCTGTTTACAAAAGATGTGGCAGGTGACCACACCAAGCAGAAAGAGTATGAAGCTCTGGACAGACCTGGTGGGAAAGGAGCAGACAAGGACATTAGCAATTTGAACTGACCAGGTCAGATTCTTATTACAGGCCCCCAGGACACATGTCTTCCTCCTTCGTGGAGCTTCTGTCCCTTGCCCATACCACTCATAGGACCCACAGAGTCTAGGACACTTCAGTTTAGAAGGGTCTTCCTTTACAAACCTCTTTATTTTCAGAGTGCACTTGAGAGGCAGGTGTGGTTACTATTGCTCTCATCCTACAGCTGCGAGACTAAGAGCCTGGAGGCCGGGTAATGTTTGAGCCTGAGCAGGCGATAGGGTTTCTGACTTAAAGGCGCTGCAGTATTTTCTTCATGGTGAAGGTCACCTGTTCACTGGTACCAAGCAGTCAGCAGGCCCCGGGAACTCGTCTCTTATCTGGTAAGGGGCATTAGCAGTTCCTTCTAGGCTGGTGATTCTGAAAGCAACACTGCCAGGCAGACTCAAATCCACAGTCTCCGGGGACTCTAGGTTCCCATCTCCCATCCCCTTCTTTGGGGAACTACTGCTATCCTTCCTGAGGACTGAGTCTCAGGCCACACCTGACCTATCAATATTCAGGGTGAACTATCTCTTGGCACGTCTGAACTGGATGAGAGCTTCTAGAGGACAGCATTTTGAGAATGGCCGAGCTCCTCTAAGGTGACCATGAATGTGCAATGCGGTAGGTTAGAGACACAGCTTCCCTACACAGTGAGTAGGAGACCAAGCCTCCTTTCACTGCTTTTCTCCGTTTCAGTCGGCCGAACTCCCTGCTTTAAGCACCAACATTCTCATTCCTTAAGTGTTTTGCCCCATAGTATCTGACCAGAAACAAAATTTGCAGTTTTCCAAAGCATTGTACTTCCCTTCTTCGAGTTATGTCTTCTAATCTGTACTTTTCTAGGCAGATTCCTCCATGCTGTGAACACACAGATCCTGAGCCATGTATGAAAAACGTATGAAAACCTGGAACCTGAGACATGCATAAAGGACAACATAGTACAGTGGTGCTGAGGTGGCTGCAGACTGTCTCCCTAATCTTACAACCTGTGGGAATCTCTCAGGCTAGCAGTAACCTTGCCCCTTCTCCTAATCTTCATTATCATTCATGCATGTTTTTCCTGCTTTAACTGCAGAGAGTGTGTCACCCCGCCTTTCCTGCCACATTTGCCTTGCTTGCCCATCCAGACTTCAGCGGATAAGCTACTCCTGCTTCCTTAAAAGAAAACTCCCCCACCATGAGCCAGATGTTCTCCTGTTCCCTTAGCACCAGGGAGCACATAGCTACCAAAGAAGCAAGGCCCAGCTTCTTGTTACTGTGATGGAAAAGCTTACCCTCAGATACAAACATCTTTGAGCCCAGGAATCAATGCAAACATCATACCTGGTCTGCTGTAGAAGTTGCTGAACACTTTGGGGCAGGGCACTGTGACAGTTTCTCCAATGTCTGCAGGGCGCCAGCATGTGATATTGTCCCAGACACCACTGCAGCCTGGAAGGAGAAGCGAAGAATTAGGTGCAAATCATGGGCCATGAGAACACATTGCTTAGAAGGGGACAGGAGGATGAGTGACGATCTAAACAGCTCCGCAAGAAGGAAACTGCTCGTCACACAGCTGTCAAGGCATTTTTCTATGAGATGCTCACAGGGCGCTGGAGTAGCTTGGGTGTTCATTTGAATACCTCTGAAGAAAGCAACAGGCCTGTGGTCGAAAGCATGTGAGAATAATTCAGGTTGCACTGTGTACTTTTAAAAGTTTTTTCTTTTTAAACTGACAACTAATAATTGTATATACTTACAGGATAGCTGAGATGTTTTGATACATTGTGTACATTGAAGGATGGGTGAACATTTAAAATTAATTGTCAGCGTCCTGGTTTAAATTAACTGTAGTCACCCCTCTATGCAATAGGTCACTAGACCATGTTTTTATTACCCAATTGAAACTTCTTGCCATCTACACAGCATCCAAAGTTGGCCTTTGGTGACACCATTCTACATTTTGCTCCATGAGTCAGACTTAGTAGATTCCACATAAGAGAGTTGGGTGGTTCTTATCTGTCTTGGCCTGGCATATTCTACTATGCATTGCATCAGGTCCTCTGGACCCATCATAATATGGCAAATGGCATAAGTTTTCTTTTGTATAATGCTGAACAAGATCCCATTGTATTTCTGTACCACATTTTAAAATAAAAGAGAGAGTGGCTACTTTTTTTCTGATTTGCATGTTCATTGTGGTAAACTGTGGTCCTCGTGGTATTGAGTCTTGTGGAGACCTAAGTCTCGACTACTCCAGGGTGAAGTTAATGGTCTCATGAGCTGAGCCTGGTTAGAGCAGGGTTCACCAGTCATATACCTTAAATATGTTCTGACACCTAGGACACTGAATGATACTTTCCTTTGGGCTTCGGCTGGCTGAGTTTATTGATCCGGTTCTTCCTGTGTAGTTTTCTTAGACATCCACTTGGGAGATCTACTATACCAGCATTTGAGGGGGCCTACAAAGCTGGGGGTACTAAGTCACTAGGTCTTCTGACAGTCTCTTAGCTCCCTTTATATCTTCCCAAAGGGATTTTTATTTGTTTTATAGAGGCATTAGCTTCAGCTTCACTTCCTTCAGTCTATTTTCCTGTTCAGTGAGGTTAGGAGCAGGTTCTGCAAGCCCAGCGGTTACTGTGGGTTCTGTCCATGACAACCTGGGCTTGTCCACACTCATGCTGGGCTGTGGGCATGGCCTGATGTGCCTAGGCATTATTCCCCCTTGAATGGATTGCCCTGGAAGGACTGACCTCACCCCAATGGAGTCATGTGAGAGCTGTATGGCTGAGAGAGGCTCCTTGGACCCTTCCTCCTTGGTTGTGTTCACTGTGTGCAGCCAAGGATGACACTAGCTAATTTGGGTAGTGCTTCCAATAGGATAGCAATATGGAGGGACATCTTCCTTCCAACAATAAAAAAATCCTAAGTTTGAAATCACAGAAGCAAAACTACTTTTCGAAATGAGCCAGGGCAGGCTTGCCCAGACGGTGCTCACGATGAACTCAGTTTGTACAGCCTTGTTAGTCTCTTGTCATCTTGTAATAATTGCAAGTGCTGAGGAGTGAACGTTCCCATTCTGACAATGTCCAAAGACCTCCTGACCAGCCCCTGCGACTGGATACTTAAAAACCTTCCATTCCTGTCCCTGAGTCTTCATGGATCATTCTTTGCAGTTCCCACATTGCTGTCCACACAAGCTGTCCGAAGTCCTCCTGAAGATGATATCCAGAGGATTCTCTACTGCCTAGCAGCAGCAGAAACACCCCTGGATGCCATTTTCCTGCTCTGGGAGGCGAACATGTAGCCTAAAGCAGGCCACAAAAGTCTTGGAAATGAAGTTAGGAAACATGCTGATGTAGCAGATGGGGCCGGTGCACCTCACCTCCGCATTCTCCCTTGGGCACGTGTCCCATCTGAGCAGTGGGGCCGGGGGCCGTGCACCTCACCTCAGCATTCTCCCTTGGGCAAGTGTCCCATCTGAGCAGTGGGGCCCGGTGCACCTCACCTCTGCATTCTCCCTTGGGCACGTGTCCCATCTGAGCAGTGGGGTTGTGAGTGCACAAGTGCTTTAATGTGAGAAGATGAGAGGAGGGCAGAAGAGAGAGAAGTCATCGTAACTTACTAATAGGAAGGAAAGTGGTGAAGGCTTCGGTCATGGCAGCTCGGCTAAACCAGCTCTTGATGGAGACATGAGATAAGGTCAAGTTTTTATTATAGAAAGTGGCTTTTTTTTTCTTTTGTTTTACCTCAGGAGGAACCAGACAAAGTACTTCTTGTACCCTGGGCATTCCTTGCACAGAATTTGCTGTGGCCAGAACAGCCATCTGGCAGGACACAGAATTAGAGTTCCTCTTGGATTCTATGGTTGTGCCAGGCTTCCTAAGTCATGATCCAAGGAGGAGAGCCAGGAGCAGAGCAGACCCTCTGGAGAGTACCCTGTAAGTCCTTCAGATCATGTCTCCAGGTAAAGCATCAAAGGGACCCCCTATTTTACATATGATACAACTGTTCAGTGGCTGAGCCAAAAGCCCGGGTGGCTACTCTATGCTGCAGCCTAGCATTAGCCTGCTCAGAAGCCCCCTCACTGGAGCTGCTTCGGTGTTATCCACGGACTGAATGCTGCAATGGCCCTGGAGGCCATCTTGCTGGGTCAGCTTAACCTTGAGGAACACATAAGCAAGCTTCCAGATAGCTTTCTCCTCAAAACAAATACCCAAGATCCAGCTGTCATGTCCAACCCTCCTTTCTCCCGATGTGTCTTCCCTGCACCATATTATCCAGATAAAGGAGAAGGATATAGCATTCCACAAGTACCACCTACTCATAAACTGCAGACAGGGGTGCAGAGGGAAATCTCAGACCTACCCTAAGTCTTGCTCAGGGGTCTGTCCCTGAGGGCCGTTACCCTGGGTCCTCCATGGGTCTACTCATCACCACAATCTTACACATACATACATGGAGAGAGGTCATAGGACTTTGTTTTACAAGGAAGAATATCATTTATTGTCTTCCCATGTAACAAGGTTCCCACATTTGTCATGTTATATGTGTAGAATAATGGTTATTTTCATTGGCAGCATGATATTCCAGAGTCTGATTTTAACAGTTAAATCCCCATTTCAAGTCCTTAGTATCCATTATGTTTATGCAGTAATTGATAGGAAATATAATAATTAAGTAGAGAAGAGGGATAAGATGAATGCATGGGCTTGCCTTTTAAAAGGAATTGCAGTTCTTTCCTAGTTGAAGAATAATTTTGAGAACACTAGTTGAATATGTGAAGAATCAGCATAATCAACAAAGAGTATGTAGAGAATCAACATAATTCTCCTACAAATAGCAAATTCAGGTACAAACCATTAGTAGATACTAAAACAGATAATGCTGACTGCTTCTGAGGCCCTGTTGGTAAGACAACCCAAGAATAGAGCCCATACTAACACACCCACCAATGTTTATGTTTGCTCACTTGTGCAGGGCATATCTTCTTAGGGCTCATTTGTGTACGGTATACCTGTTCTATGGTTCACATTCCTGGAGCTCAGTGGTGTGTAGTACACTGATTTAGGGTTCCTCTGTGTGTGGGGCATCTTTCCAGAGTGATCCTGTGCAAGGCACACCTGCCCAGGACACACCTTCTTGGGAGCTCACTTGTGCAGGATATTTACTGGGGTCTCTTGTGCAAACCCACCTGTCTAAGGTCCACCTATGTTAGGCACATCTGTGCAAGGGGCACCTTCCTGGAGCTCACATGTGCAAGGTGCACTTGTGCAGCCCTTTGTCTTTTCCCCAGTGTCTGTTGAGCGAGGAGGTTACAATTTCAAAGCAGCAGAGTTTCGGGAAAAACTAATCATTTTTGCCATCAAACCTACCGATCCTCTATGCCTGTCATCAACTTAAGAGACACAGAGCTGGATGGAATTGGAAATTGAATTGGGAAAGATAATTTTCACAAGTGTTTTGTCCTCCTCTGAACTATGCCAATCTATTTTGACCTGAATTGTCTCAGACTCCTGCTTGTTGGCCTCACAAAGACGGTATGTTGTCTTGTTAAAGGAGGGTGCTCGTTTCTCTGCATTGTGCTCACAAAAAGTAAATACTCAGTGGTCTTCTGGAGCCCTGGTGAAGAGGAGCAATGCAGGGTCAGGATGGCTGCTACCTCCCTTGACTGCTCAGACCCAAAGACCATAGGGTTGGCCTAGGCTAGCCTACCCCTCAGGCTGCTGACAGTGTAGAGGCTGAATCCTAACTGTGTGGAATATTTACCCTCAGCCTAGTTACATCTCCTGGAGCCTTGCAGGCTCAACTGAGATGTGACCCACAGACATTTAACAATTTTTTCATCATTACTTCACTTTGGCTTGCAGCTCAGAAATCTTAAATAATACCGTTTTGGGATACCCAGTGTTAGTGGGATACTTGTGCCCTCCACCTGAGCTGACCATGCAGAGCAAATGCATTAACTCCTAAACAAGCAGCATTGTTACAGATGTGGATGTTCTCTGAACAGCTGCTTCCCAAGCTGCCAAACTGCTGTGCAAACTTTTCTCCAAGTTTGAACACTCCTATGTGAAGGAGAGACTTATGGAGTGCCTTCCCGCAGTGATACAAGCAGTAAGCAATTCTTTGGTGTTGCTACCTGAAAACTGTACAGGGAATTCCAGTGCTGCTGTTCCACTCATGCTCCATAACGAATCCTAATAAACTTAATGGTTCCTCGAGCTGGACTTCGGTGGAATGGCTTCTTTTGCCTGTTGTTGGTGCCCTATCCAGGGTGACTATGCTTGTTCACATCTCCCTTAGGAAAAGTCACAAGGTCCATACAGGCAGTTTGTAACCAAGGCTTTCTGACTTAATGTTCACTGTACACAAGGCTCCAGAGCAATAAATAAATCTACACAGGAAGCAGGATGTGGACCACCTGGGTCCGGATTTCGCAGCTCCTCGGAATGTGAACGTAATATGCTGGCTTTCTCTGTAGATGCTGGTTGCTTAAGTGGCTAACTAACACTTCTGAGTGCTCTAGAGTCCCAGTTAGCTACTCTGAGGGTAGAGCATGGTTATAGGAGTCCTGCAAGTGAGAACCTCCATGCTTTTCTTTTGTTCTAAGGGTGTTTCATTTGTTCTTAAAATATTGCCAGTGAGATCAGTACTCCATCCATGCATTAGCTCATCTAGGTAAGTTGCCAAATGCCATTTTAGGAAAGCCGCAATTAGGAATAATGACAGTAACTGAACTGGGAGAGAAGCACAGCAAAGAAACCTTTTGAGGGAAATACCCAAAGCAATAGCCTGTCAAGACCAATGAACGAAGTGCTCTTTTGAATGTGTGCTCCTCTCAGGAGACTGTTAATGTGGGTATAGATGACCGAACACTGGGGCTATTCAAAAGATTATTAATGGGACAGGCTTAGGGTCTGTCAGGAACCTAACCATCCACAGAGACAGATGCTAGCCAGCATATGGCTCCTATCTACTGACTGCAGCTTTTAAATGAGTTGTGGGCATGCTGCTTATACATTGGGAACTACCTGACTTTCAAAAGAGAGTCTGCTGTGCTTGGTGCCACACTGCGTCTCCCAAGAGCTTCTTGACAAGTTCTTCCTTACAGGAAAGGGTAGCAGAGGCTTCGTCTGGGATGTGCTGGTAAATGGGACCACTCTCAGTATAAGATAAATGACCTAATCAGGTCAGTGTTGAAGACTCAATAAGCCAGGACTCCATGTGTTTGGAGTGCCACGTGTGTACTGCGCAGAAACCAGGTTAAATGCTCAGATTCTAACCAGGGTGTGGCCAGAATCTCATTCCCAGCCTCTAGCGTGGAGGATTAGCGAGCAACCAAGGACTGGAAACATCATTTCCAGGACACTGATGCTGGATGACTGGGGAGTCAGCTCACATCAGGCTTCTGAATCTAAAACAGCAGCTTTATTCTGGGTTCAGGAGGGTCCCAAAGGTGGGGACCAGGTTCTAGAACTTGAACTAAGGTTGTACCACGATTCAGACCAGACACAACCCAAGCTGCTAAGCTAAATTATGCTGAGAGCATAATTTGCTCCCACATAAAATACTCCAGAAGCTTTTCTCCAAGGTTGGCTGTGGCCCAGGGCCTGCTATTACCTGAGAGTTTAAGGCTGGGCAGAGTCAGGAGACGTTTGCATAGCAGCAGATCCCATCTGGAGGCTACATCAATGCCATGGGAAATCCTGCCAGTGGATCGCAAGATAATCTCCCTCAGATTTATGATCAGGACCATCCCAGTATATCTACTAGTAGGGCCTGACACATCTAAGCTGGAACTGACCCAGGCAAGGAGACCAAAGTGCTGGATACTCCAGGCAGCTGTGAGTCCAACCCCTCATGGACGATAATGCCAAGCTACCATTCGGCTGCAGCCAGGACAGAGTGGTACCAATGTAGAACCAGAGGACTATGTTTTCCAGGGTGCCTAGGCCCTGGAAGGTTGGCAGTCAGTGCCTTGGACTAAGATCCAGTGCCCCGATCCTATCTGTCTGGGACAGATCCCACTCCTCAAGGCTAGTTCTGAGACTTACGTAGTTCTGCTCTGGCCTCTGCCATGAAGGACTGGCATGCTCCAGAGATGATGGGGCCCTGCAGCTGGAACCTTCCCTTTCCAGCTTACTCTGACCCCTCTTAGTCTGAGTACTATCACTTCCTGCTGTGTCCTGCTGGGCATGGCCCCTGCCGGATCTCCTCCACCTCTTCTTTCAGCAGTGCTCCTGCATAGAAACAGGCTTAGACATTCCCACAAAAGGAGATTTCCCTGAACTTGAAGCAGCCTTCTTCCATGGAACATCCTTAGGGTGGTACTGCGCATTCCAGCCGTCAGCCTTTCTGTTCGTGTCTCCTTAGAGTTTGGCCTCTTGCTTCTCAATCTGTAGAAATGGCTTTGGGGAGTTACTTTTGCCCACCAGTTTCCACAAGGAACATCTCATCTCTCCTCTGGAATGCTATTTGCTTGTCATGTTTCTTCATTTTCAAGGATGCCCTGGCCTTCCTAAAATATAGCTCATCCTGAGACACTGTATCTCCACCCTCAGGGCTACAATACCATTCTGCTCTCTCCCCATCTATGCTTACGCTCCTAGCCTGGGGCTACCACCATCCCCTGCATCTGAGATCAGCCTGACACAAATCTCTTATGCCAGTGCCTAAACCCCAGGTAGAAATTCCCCTCTCCTTCCTTGGAACTTTTGGTACATTTTGGTGCAAGAAAACCATGTGTGCATATTTTCATGTTCCCAGAGTGTTTTAAATTACAGATTAACCTCCTAGAAGGTTCCCACTGGGTACAGCACAACTTCATGGCAGGCATGTATCGCATTCTTATCCACAATGTGTGGGCTACTGCTACTCTCAGGTCCTTCCCAAGCAGTTTCTATCCTCCAGAAAGCAGGGCACTCATGGAAGGTTGGGCAGCAACCCTTCTATATCTGCCTGGCACAGACTGTGGGGATTATCTGTGTCATCTCATGTGGTGTCTCTCTAGTGAGTTGTCTCACCTAGAAAAGCCACAGCTGCTTCCCGTGACCAGGAGTCTTAATGCAGGCCCAGAGACAATGGAAAGAGGTTTATGCCAGGGGCATAATGGAAGAAGCAACATGGAAAGATAAGCCAGATCTAGACCTTAGAGGGAAAAACACAGGAACCTCAGAAGGCAACATAGTCCAAGAAAAGAAAACACTAGCTTTAGCAGTCAGGTGGTAGTGACCTGGCAGAAATCCTCATCTGAGAGGCAACTTTGTCTGAATACACAGATGAAGGAACCAAACAGGACTTCGAGTCTGGGAGTGGACTTGGAGGTCAAGTAGCACTCCTATCTTTGAGCAGACACTGAAGAATGAGGCAATGTCCTTCTAGAAAATGCTGCTCTGTCTCTAACAACCAATGGGTACAGAACCAGTAGATGTACAGGGCCTAGGGCCTAGAAAACCCTTCCACCTGAACTCACTGTCCTTACCCAGACGTCCTGGGCTTCTGGTAGCAAGCCCAGGACCCCTCCTCTATGACCAAGCAGAGAAAATCTCAGGTACCATAGGAGTGGGCACCCTCTGCTCCTTGTTCTGAACAACATCACTGGGGCCCTGCAGTCCTTATCCACTGTGACAGACCTGTGACACGCCCTTCCTGGACCTCAGCACCTGGTGGAACTGCACAGTTTAGTTTTCTTCTTGGTTCAAATTTTCTTCTCATGGTTCAATCCTCACTGACCAAGAAGAGCTGCACCGCATCCGTGGGCCTTGCTATTTACTGGAACATGAGATTAGTGACCTGAGGTTACTCAAATGTTGGTGAGATGTTTTATTCCTAAGAACGCCAGGGTACCATTTCTAATAGCAAAATTTCTTCAAAAAGTTCAGTCGATAGAAAGGACCAAAGGAATGCACTAGATATTCTATAATTTTGAAGGCAAATGTGAAGCTGACACAGCCTCCAGACTAAAAGAGAGAAAGAAGATGAAAACGCAGACCAAAGCCAGTATGGTTGGCTTTCGAGGGCGCTGTGCACAGGCGCTGTCAGTCTCATAGGGCAAGGGAGAATGGGCATGGACACGTTTCTCATATTTTAACATGTACATACTTTAACAGTATCATTCTGTGTATATAGTCATTAATTGCTAACACTCATTTCTATTGTAAAAATGTTCACTGATTCCTTCAGCAAAAGCTAGTTGAAATATTTTTAAAGGTGTAAGATTTGGTGGATGTACCAGGACATAGATAGGCTCTCTTTTTCTCTTTCTCTCTCAAGAACAATGGGTAGAAGGACTAATGATCAGTGCCATGGTCATTGGTGATCACACACCATGCCTGGATAATAAAAAGGTGTCTCAATTTGTTGAGGGTTCTCTTGTGTGGGCTGCTTAGCCCCTCCATGGGTACCTTCTGAGGAGACACTGCCTGGTCATGTCCACTTCTTTCTGAAGATGTCAGACACAAACAACATTGGGAGCCAGAGACTGTATTTCTCTGAGCAGAGTGGCAATTAAAACACTGTCCCTTTGGATGCTCAACTGTCTGGGATTCTAAGGACCGGCTGTGGATGCTGGGGATTCCTAGGGTGGGGCTACGACCCAGATGCATAGGCCTTGGCCCTGAGAGGCTTCAGAGGCGTACAGGAACCCTTGTGAATGTGAAGTTGTGCACTGTGGGAGAAACAGAAACATCTGTCGCTGGCCCGATATCTACTATTATCATGGAGTTGTGGCTGGCTACTGTCAGTCAGCTTGCCAGCAGGAAATAACCTCAAGATCTGCACAGTTCCTTCCACAAGTCCAGTACTCTATGTTTAAAACAAACCAAGGCCCACTGCACAGCACCTTCCTTGACCTGGTTCTAAGCTGACTATAACCATCACAATTTCTTTGGTGAAAATCACCTAAAAAATTGCAGGAATGGGGTTACCAAGGCATGTAGTCTAACTTTTGTTCTGTTAAGCCCTAGATGACCACAGATGTAGCTATGAGGTGATATGGGTTCTTATACTGACTTCCTGGAGGACATTCCTCCATCCTCAACCATCTGTGACCTTAGGCCCCATATCCACACACTGTCAAGATTAAATTTGTCTTAGCAATCAATCAAAATTGGAATATAAAACTCCAAATAACCCCATAGCTTTCCGAGTCCTTAGTGCAATTTGTTTTAGGATTGACAAGTTTTGTAGGGATTTGTTACACCCTTTTGTTCTGTTTTCTTATTTATCATATAGTAAAATGGAAGAGTTCCATGTCAGGACTGTGGGAAATTATTTTGCTAGCATTGGAGTGCTTTATTCCTAACTTCTGATGTTCTTTTACACCAATGCCATGCTGCTACAGAATATGAAAGCAGCTCTCACAGATGTGAGGAACTCAGCAGTGTCCCTTCTGACTTCATGAGGCTACGTCCTGTGGCCTCGTCCCACCAGAAGTGCTCCTTCAGCTCTGGCTCCACACAGCCTCTGGCTCCCATTGCCCACAGCATCTTCATCCTGGTAAACCTACTGCTATTTATATTCTTGGCATTGAAACCCTGCATATTTCAGAGAGCAGACACAGAACTGGGGACACAGGCTGTCTCTTCTGAAA